>JACEEZ010016557.1:700000-702500 GCA_016584305.1 Chionoecetes opilio
CCACCGCGCCCGTCCTGCCTCTTTCAGGGGCGACTGAGCCGTGCAGTAGACGGCGACTGAGCCGTGCAGTAGACGGCGCTGCCCGGGACGTTGGCCTCCGCCATCCCCTCAGTGCTGCGCCCGGGATACAGCGCCTGGGTGGCCGGCAAGGCGGTGGTGGTGACCACCACTGACGAGGCTTGCCACGGGGGGTGGGGGGGTGGGTCCTTCCTGCAGTAGGTGGTGGTGGTTGGCGGCGTGGACCACCCTGCGTAGCCAGGTGTTGCCGGCTGACAGGTCCCGTCCTTGTGGCAAGGTGCTGCCAAGCTTGTTCCGTGCAGACTCCCTCTCCTGCTGGAGGATCTCGGTCACCCGACAGGCCGCGATCTGCTGGATCCTGGTGGTCAGGGGCGCCAGCCGGGCCTCGCTCTGCATGACGCAGCCCATGGTCCAGCGCGGCGCCCCCACCATGGTCCTCGTGACCTGGTCTTGTAAGACCTCGATCCTCCCCTGCTGGGTGACGGGCAGCGCGGTGAACACCGGCGCGCTGTAGTTGTTCTTTACCCTCTGTGTTTACCTTCCGTTCAATGTATCATGACACTGTATGAGTATATTCGATTTATTGATGGTTACTTTAGAGCCACCTTCAGAGATTTTCATTCATAAACGTGTTGATTGGACTGGATGCTGGTCTGGGATTGGACAGGCTGGTCACCTCAGTGCAGAGGTCAATCAATCAATCATTAGGGCATACGCCGGGGGGCGCGTCGCCTCGCCAACCCTACGACGCCACTCGCGTGGGTCACCAAGCGCGAGTCCCCATGCAGGCTTCTTTCCCATACCAAGCAGCTCTCGACAAGAAACATCAACTTGCCCCAGCCACGAGCCTTGTGGGCGCCCCCTTGGCCTCCTCCACACCGTATTGTCTCTTACAGATACAACCCGATGGGAAAGATTGGTTTCAGTGTAGCGTGCCACATGCCCATATAGCCGAAGTTGGCGCTGACGGACTATGCAAGTAATAGGCCTCAATTCATTCTCACGGTGCAATTGCTGATTTGACACGTAATCATCCCAGCGATACCCCATGATTCTGCGACGACACTTATTACCAAAGGCATCGATTCGTCTCTTCAAGTCGCTATTTAGTGCCCATGTCTCACAACCATAGAGTAAGACAGGGATCACAAGCGACTTGAAGATCCGGATCTTTGTCCTCCTGCACAGGTACCGACAACGGCAAATACTCCTGCTGAGCGAGTCCATAACACCGTGGGTTATCTATGCCAATCCGCCGTAAGACTTCTTGACGTGACCCGCCGTCATTATGGACTGCGCTACCAAGGTATGTAAAACTTTCCAAGATCTCAATGTCCTCGCCGCACGTATGAACAGACTGTACTACTGTTCCATCTAGTAAGCCTCCAAACACCTGGACCTTGGTCTTGAGCCAGGAAACCTCAAGTTCCAAAGACTTTGCCTCCTCGTGCAGCGCCTCGGGAGCCATCACCAGGACCTCCAGCGACTCAGCAAAGATTACTGCATCATCGGCAAAAACAGATCAGTGATCTTGGTGTTGCCGAGGGATGCTCCACATTCCACAATCACTTTGATCTACAACTTTGCCCAATACCCAGTCCATACAAGTGTTGAAAAGTGATGGGGCAAGGACGTACCCTTGTCTCACTCCTGTATTAACAGGAAAGAAGCTGGATACACCTGCCCCACACTTCACAGCACTCTCAGTCCCAGAGTACAGACCAGCAGAGTACAGGGTGCAGAGGTCGGCAACCCAGAATTCGAGAAGAACCAGTTTCTTCAAACTTGGCAGAAAAGCAGTGCTGATGGAGCGGCAGTGTAAATTATGAATGGAAATTACGAACAAGTACAAGTCAATAAGTACAATAATTCATCCCAATATTTTCCTAGAGAACTAGGACCTAAGTCACATACACTATTGTGCTGCGGCTATCTATGCCAGTATTTTATCTATTATTTTTTTAACGATAATTTGGACCTTTTTAAGTAGATGACAGGAGCCGCACAGGTCTCTTGAAAGAGCCGCTTGCGGCTCCGGAACCGCAGGTTGCCGACCGCTGCCTCAGTGGTTCTACCTTGGACACCATAGACGATTATGTATGTATATGTCTTTCATATGGCAGATGGTTATCTTCCCAGGGGCTCAGTAATGACTGTAAGAAGCGTGCAGAGGTATCAGCCATGCCTGGGTAAAGTAGGGATGGAATAAGATTACCTAGACTCATCCTTATCGCCTCCTAGACGGAGCTTACGAGGCGATAAGCATAATTGTCTTGTAGGTAAAACGAGTTTCTGAGAAAATGTGTAGCTACTACAGAGTAAGGAAAACATGAGCGAGCATTGGTTGATTTTCTAAGTACTGGTGAATGAGTGCCTTCTTCGCCAAACATGGAATATATCCATTGTTTATCGCTCTACCTATCTATTTATCCATCAAGCTATCTATTTAGATAATTAATTATATATATATATATAGTATATA
>JACEEZ010016557.1:707500-735000 GCA_016584305.1 Chionoecetes opilio
AAGAACTAGAAAACGAAGTAGAAAAGATTCACGCCGGCCCCCTTCTTCTCTCCCTCTCCCCCTTCCCTCTTCCCCCCTCCCCCTCCTCCTTCCCCCTCTCCCCCCTCCCTTACCTGGTCACCTAGTCTTACCTTGCAGACACAGGCCAAACAAATTGACCACATAAATAATTACTGTGTGGTGGTGGTGGGTCTTTTATTTTTTTGTGTATTCCTCTCTCACTCTCATCCTCTCTTGTTTTGTACGTGTGTGTGTGTGTGTGTGTGTGTGTGTGTGTGTGTGTGTGTGTGTGTGTGTGTGTGTGTGTGTGTGCTGGGGTAAGGTTAATAGTGTTTTCTTGTTTTTGTTATCTATTTTTATTATTGTGTGTCATTCAACTTTTTTTTCATACTATTCCTGTTCTGACTAGTGATTCTGGAGAGAGAGAGAGAGAGAGAGAGAGAGAGAGAGAGAGAGAGAGAGAGAGAGAGAGAGAGAGAGAGAGAGAGAGAGAGAGAGAGAGAGAGAGAGAGAGAGAGAGAGAGAGTTGTTTATGTAATTATTGTTATTTTCATTGCTGTTGAATATAATGGCGCTTTTGTTGTTGTTTTTGCTATATATTTTTTGTTTTTGTTATTGTTAATTGTTCTCAATTATATAATTATTCCTTATAATTATTATTATGATTATTATTATTATTATTATTACTACTATTATTATTATTGTTATCATTACCATTAACATCATCATTATCATTAGCATCATCATTATTGTTATCACCATTACTATCATCAGCAATATTATCATGATCATATATTTGTTATTAAGTAATAGATGTGATTTACCTTTTCCTGTTAGACATTCAGCAACGTCAAAATATGGAAAGTATAAACAAAAGTGTGACGCGAGGTGGTGACTTTGCTCGGCCTCTGAACGGCGATGTTCCTCCGAGACCACCCCTGTTGTCCTCCTCCACTCCCTCCTCTAACCCCTGCCACTCCATCCCTAACCCCTACCACTCCCTACCTTAACCCTGCCACTTCCCTTCCTAACCCCTGCCACTCCCTTTCTTAACCCCTGCTACTCCCTAACCTAACCCTGTCACTCCCTCTCCAAACCCTTACCACTCCATCCCTAACCCCTGTCACTCCCTCCCCTAACTCCTGCCACTCCCTTCCTAACCCTACCACTCCCTTCCTAACCCTGCCACTCCCTTCCTAACCCCTGCCACTCCCTCCCCTAACTCCTGCCACTCCCTCCCCTAACCCCTACCACTCCCTCCTCTAACCCTGCTACTCCCTAACCTAACCCTGCCACTCCCTTCCTAACCCCTGCTACTCCCTCTAACCCCTGCCACTCCCTTCCTAACCCCTGCCACTCCCTTCCTAACCCCTCCCACTCCCTCCCCTAACTCCTGCCACTCCCTTCCTAACCCTGCTACTCCCTCTAACCCCTGCCACTCCCTCCCCTAAACCCTGCCACTCCCTTCCTAACCCCTGCCACTCCCTAACTTAACCCCTGCCACTCCCTACCTTAACCCCTGTTACTCCCTCTTCTAACCCCTGTCACTCCCTTCTCTAACCCCTGCCACTCCCTATCTTTACCCCTGCCACTCCCTCCCCTAACTCCTGCCAATCCCTCCCCTAACCCCTGCCACTTCCTCCTCTAACCCCTGCCACTCCCTATCTTTACCCCTGCCACTCCCTCCCCTAACCCCTGCCACTTCCTATCTTTACCTCTGCCACTCCCTCCCCTAACCCCTGCCACTCCCTCCTCTAACCCCTGTCACTCCCTACCTTAACCCCTGCCACTCCCTCCCTCAGTGTAACAGGTGTATATACAAGGTCGGGGAATACCTCATCACCCTCACCTGTCCTTGCCATTGTCTGTTTCTCACCGACAGTCTCGATATCACGTCATTTCCCTCTCCTTATTCCTCATCCCATCACTTGTTGAGGCTCTTCATTCCACTGGTCTCGTCGTGTGTCTGTCCCTCCCCCTCCCTGCTCATCCCACTTTGCCTATACGCTTCCTCCCTCCCTGCCCGCCACACTTCAACACTTCACCCGCGCCATCCTCCCCTCTTCTCTTCCTCTCGCCCTCCCTGGTACATTACAAACAACCACACAACGTCCTGCTCCATATTTTATTCGCCACTTTTTCCCCATCGTCGGCGCAGCAATTGCTCCGATATGGCGGCCGTTTTTTCCGCTGGGAACTTCAACCGCGTTTCCAGTTGTTCATATCATATGCAATAAGCGAGAGATAAGTGTTAATGGAATTCAGAGACGGTATGAGCGCTGTGTTGTCAGTTAGAGGGGGCAGCGTCAGGCACCACGACCCTTGTCTATATAAAGTGTTAAATGTGTTACAGTGTGTTACGACCCCTTGCAGAGAAACAGACAAGGGCTCGTGATATAGTACTGGTATAGTGCTTGGTGCTTTGCTCGCCTTTCCCGTCACATAGCCAAGTGCTGTGTATTCACATTACTTGTCACCTTCATTAAGCCTTTTATCTACTTTATTAGATCATGACAGGGGTGAGCGGAGCGGCAGGAAGGCGATGATCAGGAGTCGGTGCTTAGTGAGGGTCTGGGTGGGTGTGGTGGGGGCCTTGGTGGGTGTGGTAGGGGTCTGGGTGTGTGTGGTAGGGGCCTGGGTGGATGTGGTGGGGGTCTGGGTGTGTATGTGGTGGGGGCCTGGGTGTGTGTGGTGGGGGCCTGGGTGTGTGTGTGGTGGGGGCTGGGTGTGTGTGTGGTGAGGGTCTGGGTGTGTGTGTGGTGGGGGCCTGGGTGTGTGTGTGGTGGGGCCCTGGGTGTGTGTGGTGAGGGTCTGGGTGTGTGTGTGGTGGAGGCCTGGGTGTGTGTGTGGTGAGGGTCTGGGTGTGTGTGTGGCGGGGGCCTTGGTGTGTGTGTGGTGGGGGCCTGGGTGTGTGTGTGGTGGGGGCCTGGGTGTGTGTGTGGTGGGGGCCTGGGTGTGTGTGTGGTGGGGGTCTGGGTGTGTGTGTGGTGGGACCCTGGGTGTGTGTGTGGTGGGGTCCTTGGTGTGTGTGTGGCGGGGGCCTGGGTGGGTGTGTGGTGGGAGCCTGGGTGTGTGTCGTAGGGGGCCTGGGTGTGAGTGTGGTGGGGGCCTGGGTGTGTGTGTGGTGGGGCCCTGGGTGTGTGTGTGGTGGAGGTCTGGGTGTGGGTGTGGTGGGGGTCTGGGTGTGTGTGGGGGGGGTCTGGGTGTGTGTGGTGGGGGTCTGGGTGTGGGTGTGGTTGGGGCCTGAGTGTGTGTGTGGCAGGGGCCTGGGTGTGTGTGTGGTGGGGGTCTGGGTGTGGGTGTGTGGGGGTCTGGGTGGGTGTGTGGTGGGGGCCTGGGTGGGTGTGGTGGGGCCCTGAGTGTGTGTGTGGTGGGGCCCTGGGTGTGTGTGTGGTGGGGGCCTGGGTGTGTGTGGTGGGGGCCTGGGTGTGTGTGTGTGGTGGGGCCCTGGGTGGGTGTGATGGGGGCCTGGGTGTGTGTGTGGCGGGGGCCTGGGTGTGTGTGTGGCGGGGGCCTGGGTGTGTGTGTGGTGGGGGCCTGGGTGTGTGTGTGGTGGGGGCCTGGGTGTGTGTGTGGTGGGGCCCTGGGTGGGTGTGGGTGGGGCCCTGAGTGTGTGTGTGGTGGGGCCCTGGGTGTGTGTGGCGGGGGCCTGGGTGTGTGTGTAGTGGTGCCCTGGGTGTGTGTGTGGTGGGGGACTGGGTGTGTGTGTGGCGGGGGCCTGGGTGTGTGTGTGTGGCGGGGGCCTGGGTGTGTGTGTGAGGGTCTGGGTGTGTGTGTGGTGGGAGCCTGGGTGTGTGTGTCGTAGGGGGCCTGGGTGTGTGTGTGGTGGGGGCCTGGGTGTGTGTGGTGGGGGCCTGGGTGTGTGTGTGGTGGGGGCCTGGGTGTGTGTGTGGTGGGGGCCTGGGTGTGTGTGTGGTGGGGGCCTGGGTGTGTGTGTGGTGGGGGCCTGGGTGTGTGTGTGGCGGGGGCCTGGGTGTGTGTGGGGGGGGCCTGGGTGTGTGTGTGGTGGGGGCCTGGGTGTGTGTGTGGCGGGGGCCTGGGTGTGTGTGGGGGGGGCCTGGGTGTGTGTGTGGTGGGGGCCTGGGTGGCAGAGGCGTGTCGGGGTTACCTCTCGATCTGCTGCTTTAGTGGGGACAGTGTTTGTGGCCGCCATGGAATGACTGCATGAAGTGCATCATATATCTTGTAGATCCTGCGTGGAGATGTTGTTGGCAGGAGTTGCTAACAAGATCCTTATGTTCGTGTTTTTTATGAGCTCCATAAAAATTGTTAGTAAACCGTATCAGTACATGTTGGAAAGGTACAAAACACAGCACTTTGTAGCTACTTATAAACACAAATATATGTCATTATCATCGTCGTCGTTTAATTAAATACAATGAATTATGAATGGAAAGTTGTTTCACGAATAATTAATTATAAATCCTGAAATCATTACGTTTGGTCTCAGCAGAGTTATGCGGAGTCATATTTTTGTGCCCGGTGGCAAGGGAAAGAAAGGGTGGCGACGCTTGATCTCTTGACGGGAAGTGTGTGTTGTTTACCTCTATAAGATGCGCCCCGAGGCCCTGCGTCCCGCCCCGCGACAGCCGCTCGGGGACGCGCCACACACACCAGCCCAAATAATGTTTGTGTCAAGAATTTTACAGCTTTTTTCTATAATCGGATCAAACATCGACATGTACAGGAATATTCATTTTAGCTGCGCGGATTACTGTACAATATGCAAGGCTGCGAGCGAAGAGCTGCTGCCGGCCTGGGGGGCTTTGCCGGGAGACAGCGAGGCAGCTCCCCGGCCCTGCCAAGCTCCCCCTGCGCTGTCCCCCTCCCCACGCTGCTGAGGGGCGTGCGTTGTGGCTGTGAGGGTGACTGGCGGCACTGAAGGCAGGGTCACCGGTCACGCCAGCCATCACCAGTAGTACGCATGGAAGCCTCGCTCACTAGTACGCAAGTTGTCACATGTGTGAGAATCAGTTTGTTCCTATATAGAATGACGCTGAGTTTTTAGCTTACAAGAGTATTCATATTAATGTTTGATGTAGAGAGAATAATGAAATTACTTTTATTTCAACCATTGATTATACTCGTCTTGGTCACAATAAGTAAGTTAATAAGTATAACTTTATTAATCCATAATAGAAATTTAATTCCTCGATGGAGATATTGAAAAGAATGATAAAAACACTCACACAAAATCCAACAATAGAATATAAAAATAATAAATAAAGAACAAGATCACAGTATAAAGCGAAGAAAACATCGAAATACAACTCGCGATCAACGTGCACTGTATAATATAAAAGCGAGTTAACTGTTCCTGTCCCCGGTGGCATATTCCCGTTTTCTGGAAGAGTATGTGGCGTTTACTCTTCAACACGTCAGGTTAGGTTACGTTAGGTTACGGATAGGTTAGAGAGGGTTTTCCCGGACTTAGCATGGTAACTATGCGTGGGAACCACAATGAGGGTATTTTCGAGAAGTTCCTATGGTTAGTGTCGGAGCTACAGCCAAGCGTCTGCACTCGGAAATCACATACTAGCATAGAGAACCGGAATATGCCCTCCAGCGCCGCGGAACACCACCCGCGGCGCCTCACTGCTATCATCATCTGTTTTCCCGCCGACTAAATCATGCTGACTGTTGTTGTCAAGGCCACTGTTATTATATATATTATCTTGCTAATTACATATAGCCGGGAAACTATACGTATATCATCAAAATGAAAACGGCTTGACTCGTCTGACATTACAAGAGCACGACCCATGTGTTGAGGGGGAGGAATGCAGCGTTAGAAACATAAAAATCTATTGGGCAGAGACAGCACATTCCAGTATGACATGAAGACAGCACAGTAATAGTTACATTATGTGGCGTGCGTAGCAGCAACAGACGATGGCTATACATACATTTTTTCTGAACACAGGCTACACGCTATACTATAACCAGCATACCAACAGCAACGCAAAGCCTGTGGTCATGTCAATCATAGCTCTTACTGGATTGGACCCTTTCAAGTCGTGCTGGAGACGGTCACATTACGAATCAAAAGACTGGATTCCTGGTTTCAAGGACACACACACACACACACACACACACACACACACACACATATACACACACACACACACACACACACACATACACACACACACACACACACACACACACACACACACACACACACATACACACACACACATACACACACACACATACATACATACATACATACATACATACACGCGACTAGAGAAACATGCCATGATAAGATGCAAATATCGCAACATCTAACGCACACAAACATCACCACTGTATCAATCTGTATAGGAGTGAGTGATAAGGCAGATAATATCAACAGTGCAAAGAAAAAATATCATGGAAGTGACGACCAGTGCAAGAAAATACGAGGCACTTAAGAATAGAGAAATAATTGTGAGAAAGACAAGAGGAGACGGCTTCAGGGCATACCTAACTAATACAGATAAAATAATGGTGGTGGTGGTGGTGGTGGTATAGTAGTAGTGAACCCTGCAGGCGGTGTAGCTGAAGAACGTCACCGTCAGCCTCGGGGGCAAAGTAGTGAAGATATAGTGGTTGTTCATGATTGGTGCGCCATCGTGAGAGATTGGAGTTAGGGCGATGAGTGAGCGGTGTTGGCTGTCGCAGTCCTCCTCCCAACTCCAAGCTCCCTTCCCTGGGTTCCAATCTTAAAAAATCATCCTTAATATTGCCGGGGTGCCTGCAATCACGAACCTGAGGAAGGTAAAGATAGACTGAAGATGCAGCCTTTCATTGACTACTACGAGGTGCTTAACGTGAGCCGCCACGCCACTCCTGAGGAAGTGAAGAGAGCCTACCGCCGGCTCACCCTCCTTCACCACCCGGACAAAAACCCGGACGACGTGGTGGAGTCGGCGGAGCGGTTCAAGGTGATCAAGGCCGCCGCGGACACGCTCTCCGACCCCCGGCAGGCGGCGCGCTATGACCGGGAGTACCGCCAGTACCTCCACAAGAGGAAGAGGCAGGAGCGAGGCGGGGAGAGGGACCACAAGAGGAGGAGACAGGAGCGCGAGGCAGAGAGGCCGGACAAGAGAAAACGCCACCAAGACGAGGAGGATGAAGGCGAGGAGAGCAGTGAAGACGAGTTTTGGCGACGTGCGAAGAGATAGAGAAGAGACAGTAACAAGGAGAAGGAGAAAATGAGAAGGAAGCAGGAAGAGGCAAGGAGAAAAAGATACGAGAGAAGGAAGCGATGGCAAGACAAAGGAAAGAGAGGTGAAGATCTTTCCGGGGCAGAGACGGACGAGGCGAAGACTGACTCTGAAGACGATTCAGAGCAAGAACAAGAGAGTGAGCGGCGCTCGTAGGACTAGGACTCTTCTTACGAGGCCGAGACCGAGGACACCCCTAGCTCCTCCAGTGACTCAGAGTCCGAGGATGAGTCCGAGCTGTCGACGCCGTCTGAAGAGTCCGAGGAAGAAGTCAACCCTTTCTGTCGTAGCGACGACCCTGACTTCGAGCCCCAGTCCGAGGCGACGAGTGACTCTTCCACCGACGAGGAGTCCGAGGCGACGTCGTGTGACTCTTCCACCGACGAGGAGTCCGAGGGCGATGCGTCCCTCGACGACGAGTGCGAGGAGGAGTCTGGGAACGAGACTTCCTGCAGCGACGGCTCTTCCTCCGCCTGGGACTCCGACTTTAGCGGCGTGTCTGGCGATGAGGCGGAGGAAGCCTCGGCCACAGGCTCTGAGTCAGAGTGGCGGACCTCCACGGACTCCGAGGCGGAGGAAGAGGAGAAGGAACGCAGGCGGAACAAGAGTTCCGCCGTGGAAGCGTGGACACGGCGGACACGGAAGCGTGGACACGGCGGGAAAGAGGCCGGAAGTACCAGCAAGAGAGGCAGATCGGAGTGAGTACAAAACGTAGAGGAAGGCTTGAAGGATACTTAAGAGCGTCTTTATGGCTGAGCTGATGACTCGGAATCCTGACGTGTGGACGGGTCTCGCCTCCCACCCAGGCCTTCCATCACACTCCTGACTATTCTTATTCTTGACATGTATTGTTTTAACACCTATCAAAACATTCAGTATTGCTTTATGCTACTTCAACTAATATATATATATATATATATATATATATATATATATATATATATATATATATATATATATATATATATATATATATATATATATATATATATATATATAGTTTTATATATATATATAGCTATATATATATATATATATATATATATATATATATATATATATATATATATATATATATATATATATATATATATATATATATGTGTGTGTTACAAATGGGAAATATCCTTTTCATCATTACTGTTATTATTGCTATCCTTATTATCATCATTATCAATATGTTATTTACGATATTATCTACATATTCTTATCTATATCTTATCTATATATACAATTATCTTATTTTATCTCTTATCTCTTATACTCTTATCTAATATATTATAGGAGTTGCCGTGTGTGTGTCTGTTTTGGGTAGCCGAAACCGTACATTCAATTTTGATGAGAGTAGACTAAAAAAAATTCAAATAAATCGTAGGTGGTAAGCGGCTTGGTCCTATGTCGATTGAATCATTTTGAAGGGGGGTTTTGGGCTAAAACACTTTAGGAGTATTAGATTACAGGAAAAAAACTCTGCGGTAACGTCTTGCCGCATTCCACAAACTCAGTAGACTCATGGACGTTTGAGTGTGTGTGTTGGAATCACACGGAACACAAAGGGTTGGAATCACACGGAACGTGGTCTACACCGAGGCACTTTGACCAGTGACCAGCGACAGCAACAACACGATTGGTGTGTGCAATCACATGTTGTCTAATATATACTACTACTACAAACATCAATACATGGGTCCGAAGGGCCCACAAGCAATTTTCTTATCTATACATCTTATATTACTATATGTTTTTTCTTATTTTCATCTTACTATAATTCATCGAACTGTCTGTCTGTCTGTCTGTACAAGAAAAGTTCCACCGTTTCTTGTACAATTTGAACCAAACTTTCAGGCATTGTCAGGGTTATGCTGGAACATTTATATCCATCTTGGGACAGCTTCATTACATTTCTATCCTTGAAAAAATATACATTCTTGCGAACGGGGCATGATGTCATTCGTATTAGATGACTGCACTATAGTCTGTGGGGAAACCATGGATAGTCTGTAAACCACAAGAATATATAAATCCAGTGATGGTTTTTGTGGTGATGTTATATAAATTCGAAATCCAGTGATGGTTTTTGTGGTGATGTTATATAAATTCGTTGCCATAGCGACTTGGAGTTAGGAATGTACTAGTTAATCAATGTGACGTGTTCATTGGCGTGAATTATGTGTGAGAGGCTTACACAGCGAAGGGCGGACTATTTAATAAGCTGGTAACGTGCTGCTTCCTTTCCGAGGCAGACTTGACATATTGACATAGGTTCTCGGTTTACGTAATGATTCTCACTAAGATTGTATTATATATATATACACACACATATATTTTTGTAGACATCTGTTTACCGCCTTTCCTGGTGTAGCTGATAGACATACTTTGCACAGGTATACTGGTATTTCTCGGCGTCACTGATCATTGCAATACAAAAAAATACCCGATATAAAGAAAAAATCTGTTTCAAAGGTTCAGCCCCTGTAGGGAATGCATACCTGGAGAGCACAAGCTGAGAATCATAGGCTGGAGCGAGCAGATTCAGTACGTCGCTTTGTAAAATTTCTCAGAAATCAGAAAGACGTTCATTGATTGTTGTTAAAAGTGTGGTTGTCCTTTTCACTCTCTTTGCTCGTATAGACAACCCCCCCCCCCTCTCTCTCTCTCTCTCTCTCTCTCTCTCTCTCTCTCTCTCTCTCTCTCTCTCTCTCTCTCTCTCTCTCTCTCTCTCTCTCTCTCCTCTCTCTCTCTCTCTCTCTCTCTCTCTCTCTCTCACACACACACACACACACACACACACACACACACACACACACACACACACACACACACACACACACACACACACACACACACACACACACACACACACACACACACACACACACATTCCATCTCCTTCATCCGATCTGATTCATTAACAGGATGTCAGAATCGAAGGTTTCTTTGTCCCATGCAGGTAAAATGACACTTTTTACCTGCCGCACCACGGATCTCACGCTGCTTCTTGGTACAGAAAAGGAAATCGAGAAGTAAAAGGCTCCAGGGAAAGAGAAAGAAGAGAAATAAAACTGATGCACTGACGATCTCGGTTCATCATTCCTCCATGCATCACTCCATCACCATAATTAATTGATGTGCTCTGAAAAAAAATTAAAAAAAAGGAACTCGTTTCCTGTATTGAGTGAAACGCTACCGAATGAATGTGAAAATTTAAAAGTTTTTATTCGTGTATTCTTTTGCTTTGTATTTTTGTTTGTTGTTGTTGCTGCTGATCACATTGATTTAGTGTGTTGTGTAGCCTCGACCCGGTGATGAAACGACCTGATTGCAGGGAGGCTTTGAGGCTTGGGGGGGGGGGGGGAGCAGGGTAGAGAAAATAAGAGAGTAGAGAAAAGGAAATTTCATGTGTGGCAAAGGTACGGCAAGCGAGCCCTCGGACTCGCATTTGTCCTCGGGGGCGGTGGAATATTTGCTCTCGGTCTTGCACTCGTCCTTGCTATATTTCAAGAATCTTCGAGGTCGGGGAAGTACTCGATCTGAGTCTCCCACTCACCCTTGAGGGCGGAGGCATATTCATCTTCGGTCTAGCACTCGTCCTCGAGGACGGGTCGGTCCTCGCCCTCGGTCAGCTGTTCCTCCTGCACACAGGCGGGAGAGCCCTTGGTTCCGGGACAGGTGTTCCCTCCCTCAGGCTCACCGCCGAGGGCCTCCGTCACCCTGCTCTGGGTCTCCCTGGGGCGCCGCCTCACAGCCCGTCTCCTGCCTAGCACCGTCGCCTGCCTGACATTAACCTTTGCATCGCCGTCCTCCTGCTGGGCAGCGCCGCACTGCAGGTGTTGGGCGCCGCCATCACCGAGGCGCCTGCCATTACATAACACCGCCGTGAAGGGCTGTCCTGGTCCTGTGGCATCCCCAGCCTGCCGCCCCCGAGGCTGAAGAAGAGGACCGCGCTGTCCTCAATTCTTGTCAGCCTCAGGCCCTGCAGAACGTCGGCGAGGGTCTTCTCCTGGGTCACGACGGGGCTGCCAGGCAGGTCACCCTGACGGGGTGTTCCCCTCCTTCTTGCTCAAATGCCCGACCCAAAGACAATAGTGATATTAGTAGTTATATTAATGATAGTGATAGTAATCATGATAATATTGATAATAATGATAATGAGGAGTTAGTTAAACATGGCAAACTAATACGGCAGAGTTTCTTACTATAATTTGCTGAATGTCTGTCTGCCCAGCTAGGGGCATCAAGGGCATGTCCTAATTTCAACCAAAGTTTCAGGAAAGGTTAATGTCATCCCTGGGATGGTTTTAAACTATATTCACCAGGTTATTCAATTTCTTCATTAGTTGAGAGAATAGTTTTTTTGCAGCCTGGGACATACTTACCTGGCACAGGAGTAAATGTTCTCTTTAATCTCTCTCTCAAAGAAGAGAGAGAGAGAGAGAGGAGAGAGAGAGAGAGAGAGAGAGAGAGAGAGAGAGAGAGAGAGAGAGAGAGAGATCATAAACACGGTGTTACGTGTAAAAAGGCATTCGGATCGTCTTTCAGAGCATCATACTTATTACGGGTAACTTCTGCTAGTAATAATAATGATGATAATGATAATGATAATATTAGAAGTAAAAATATACATAATAATAATAATAATAATAATGATAATAATGATAATGATAATAGTAATGATTACGAATGATGCCAACGATATTAGTAGCAGTGATGATAGTAGTAATAATGATAATAATAAGAGCAATGATGAGAATGTAGAGAATAACAAGTAAAGTTGTTCGGAGATTCACACTTTGGCCCTCAAAGCCGTTCTTGTGATGACCGCTTCTCGAAAAGGTCATCTGAATAACTCTGGTCCGCGTGTGTGCCTGATTACAGCTTCCCTAAAACCTGATCGTTACGTTATAATTTCAGCGTCACTCTATCTATATAGTGTAGTGAGGTCAAGGCTTGTTTGGTTGGCTGGTGCGAACATGGTGATGCTTGGTGACTCGTGGCGCCTTCATCCTCTTCCCCACTCCCTCCCGCCCTGCCGGGACTCGTAGGCACCCATTCAGGGGGGTCCCGCCCCCCGCCTCGCTCCTCCACGCCTCCCACAGCCTGGGAACTGTGGTCATCCATCCTGTGCTGTAGTGCATTACCAGGTTTACGGATCTTCTTTGGTTTGCTCGCGGGATTCTAATTGCGTTTTCTTTTCCTAATCCCTTTTTGTTGTGCCGTTATTGTGCTGTGATGGACGTATTGGGGGTGAGGCATGGGATGTAAATTGCGGTTGATTGAAAATTATGATGGTTGTGACGATGGTGGTGCATGGTGGTTGTGGTGGCAGGAGGGTGTGAGGGTTGTTTCCGGTGGTCAGGATTCCCCGCCACCGCCTGACAGACACACGAGCCACGACCAGCCTTTAGCGGGGCATCCATTACGCGTGGCCGCCAGGACCCTGCGATTAGCCCCACTCCACGTCACGCCTCCCGCCCTAATGGTTAGTGATGACCGCGCGATCTGCGGTTTCTAATGAATTCACAAACTTTCAGTCATTGATTTGGTGGCGGCGAGGACTTTCAGGATCTCCATAGCTTTCCTTGAGGAGACACAGCATGATGCACGGCCGCCGCCACCCCTCCGCGGCCGCCGCGCCTCCCTCTCTTAATTACTGTAATCTGGCGGCGGAGTAAAATGGTCCTCCGTCTCCGTCACGCGTATTTCAGCCTCACGCCGGGGTCCTGGAGGGGCGAGGGCGTGGGTCTTGGCGGGGCGGGGGCCGGGGTCTTGGCGGGGCGGGGCGGGGCGGGGCGGGGCGGGGGCGTCGCCATGACCTGGACGCCTTGTGCTGCCTCCCAGAATCTTTGTTCGGTTTTAATGACGTTTTTAATTGGTTCCATAACTAGAATAGGATCGGATTGAAAAAGGCTTTGTACACGAGAGGAAACCCGTAAACAACTAAAATGTTGTATTGTCCACGAACACACACACACACACACACACACACACACACACACACACACACACACACACACACACACAACACACACACACACACACACACACACACACACACACACACACACACACACACACACACACACAACACACACACACACACACACACACACACACACACACACACACAACCCCCCCCCCCCCCCCCACACACACACACACACACACACATATTTGAGTAAGAGGTCACTGGCTTTACTATACGTGTCTTTTCCTTCACTAAGGCTTCTCTTCTCCTCCACATCCATCCCGTTCACGCGTCTTACTCTTATACACTCACTATAGACAGTCACTCATAGTTTTTTTCTACCCTCACTTATATTGCCTTCCCATCAACGTTGTTTTTTCTGTCTTCCTTTCTTTCTTTCTCGCCTCCGCAAAATATCCCATCAATTTCACATCTCTTGTTTTTAGCAGGTGTGGGCAATATTGTCCTCACTGAAGACCCGCCGCCCATATGTGTTATCCCAGGTGCTGGAGGTTTTCTCTCGTGTGTACTTATGGTTTTATTATCTTTATTGACGATACTAATAAATCTCTTGTTGATGTGTGGCGAGTGTGTCCAGACTCCTGCAGAAGAGGAACCCCGTCACCAGGTCTACTTCATATTTTCTAAGCTCCGTATACAATAGTTAGCAAGGGTGTACAGAGAGAGAGAGAGAGAGAGAGAGAGAGAGAGAGAGAGAGAGAGAGAGAGAGAGAGAGAGAGAGAGAGAGAGAGAGAGAGGAGAGAGAGAGAGAAGGAAGGAGAGAGAGAGAGAGAAGGGAAGGAGAGAGAGAGAGAGAGAAAGAAGAAGAAGAGAGAGAGAGAGAGAGAGAGAGAGAGAGAGAGAGAGAGAGAGAGAGAGAGAGAGAGAGAGAGAGAGAGAGAGAGAGAGAGAGAGAGAGAGAGAGAGAGAGAGAGAGAGAGAGAGAGTGAGAGAGAGAGTGTATAGCAGGTGATAAATATTTGAGTTAATCTCCTTCCACTAATCCCGCCACCTCCCTCAAAATGCCGCTAGGTTAATCCAGCTGGGATCAGAAGAAGGTGGTTAGTTGAGTCCAAAAAGGACAGGTTTGGGGTTCAGGAATATGCAGCTTGAGTGTACCAATGTATCTACCATGTATCTCACACATTTCATCTGTCTGTCGGATATAACCAAGCAACATCTTCGCCTATAGCGCAGGAAAAGCGGTACAAGTTTTTTTTACCAGTTGTATTGTCCCTTCTTGGTGTCTGATATGCAGCCTTGCCTTTGACCGCTGTGGTGCTGCTGTGATGTTGTTCATGTTGTAGCTGCTGTTTTAAGGGTGTCCTGTTGGCGTATGTCTTGTGGTGGTCAGGAGTACTGCCGCTTCTGTTGAGACTGTTGCTCATCGCCATCTGTCTGAAGCATATGAGGTTCCTTACACATTACTATAGTCTTTCCATTTTATCAAGTCACGTGTCGAAATTATCCACCAACCACCCTCCCTCTCAATTAGTAGAGTGGTTGTTTTATTCCCTCCCCCCGTCTTTGTGAGGGAGGTATTGTTCGCTCACCATAGGGGGAGAGTAAGAATGTATATGTATATAATTATAATTGTAATGGGTAGAAATCAAAGCGACTAAAGTGACTTGATACATTGGAAAGACTATAGTGATCACTGTATTGCATCAATTGTTTGCATAATCACCTGACATGCTTTTTGTCGCATTCGTTGTGCCAAAATAAACTGAAGGGGACAATAAATAGCCATATACATTATACAATATTTTTATCCTGGGTATGATGCAGCAGAAAAGATGCAGCTTGACATTTCAAACGCAATACTTGCAAGAACTCCATTGTTTCCTCTCGTCTTGAACAGGCTGGCACCAAAAACAGTTAAGGAAGAATAGTTATTGATATGGACTTCACAATGTTTGGGTATCGCTTTTTGTCTCATTCTCTGCCTGCTTAGTGCACCTCAACCCTGAACACGATGAGGCACCACGCCCCCTGCTCTCCTATATATATATATATATATATATATATATATATATATATATATATATATATATATATATATATATATATATATATATATATATATATATATATATATATATATATATATATAGCGTCACCTACGTATATTTGGTAGTAAAGGCTGATGTTTACTACTCATTCAGATCTAACAATGCTGGTCAGAGGTGAGCAGACGCCCTTGTGTCCGGCAAGATCACGTGTTGACGTCATGCAGCGAGTATAGCAGCATATATACGAGGCGACCGTCGGTTGTCACATACATGTAGAAAAGTTCTTGTTGGAGTACTTAAAGAAAAGTACTCCAAGTCGTCGCTGGAAATGGGTTTAATGGATCTAAATCATATGACCATCTCCGTGTATCGAGGATTCTGCCCGCACGCTGCATGGCAAATGGATGCATGTGTCATGAGATCACTGCTTGTTTGTTATTTCAATACCCATTTTAGAGAATCTCAACTCTGTCGTCAATATAACAGACCGCAAACACTCGCCGGCATTGAGTGTGTGGCAGAATGTCTCGCGCCTGGTGTGTGGCCGCCCGGCGTGTGTCCTCAGGGTGTGTGGCGATGAGGGGACGCCAGGAGCCTATAGGTGAGGGACGATAGGGCGGCGTGATGAAGGCGAGGGAAAGGTGTCTGCCGCAACCCAATGTTAAACGCGGAAGGCGTGCGAATTTGGGGTGAGGAGAGGTGACAGGGGGAGGCCGAGGCAAACATGGCAATGCTAACAATAACTATGAAACCATTTTTTTTATACACATAGATTTTACATTTGCTTCAAGTTTCACATATTGCTTTGTCGATTGCTTTGTTGTGTTTTATTTAATAAATGCGCTCGACAAAAAACAACAACTCATTCCTCGGGAAAACTTGGACAGCGTTATTAAAACAAAACTTTTGTTATGGAGATTCATTAAATGACTTCTTTTTAGT
The DNA here is from genome assembly GCA_016584305.1 of Chionoecetes opilio. Classification (NCBI taxonomy): domain Eukaryota; kingdom Metazoa; phylum Arthropoda; class Malacostraca; order Decapoda; family Majidae; genus Chionoecetes; species Chionoecetes opilio. The sequence continues at coordinate 723,632 of JACEEZ010016557.1, forward strand.
GATTGCCCAATGCTCAAAATATTCAAGTTTTTCCATTTTCTTTAATGAAGGATACCAGTAAGGTTGCTGTTGTTTTTCAGTTATCATAGCCTAGTGGATGGCTATAGGATACACCGCATAGTGGGTGGATGGCGGAGCGTTAATGAGGCTGCCACACGCCGCCACAACGCCGGCCTCTGAAAGCTTGTGGGCTGTCATGGCGGACGATGTCATTACAGGCTGCTTGTGTTTGATATAAGAAATCCCCTGAACTGTTACATCGCGACATATTGATTGGCGGTGCACATGTCTGGTCGCAGGGGTCAGGAGTATGTCTGTCTATCTTTGTCCGGTAACGTCGACCAAACTAGACACTTTTATCTCCCCCGAAGGCCGCCTACAGTAGGTGCACATGGCCGTCGGGGACGAGGCCCTCGCCGTGCATCACCGTGGCAGCAGTTCAGCCTGTCAGGAGCCGTAATCGTGATGCCAGGCTTGTATGCCGAGAGCGGTATTTGCCGGTTGCTTTGCGTTTATTGGATTTCATAGTGGTCGTTTGCTGGCATTTTGTTGGTTGAATTAAACAATGCTTCTCTTTTAAGTCGAAAACTTTTACTCTGTCCCGCCCTCGCTTGGCGCACCAAATATCATGAATTCAGCATTACTTAAGAATAGCCCCTTTGAAATTAACTTTCCCGACACGAATAACTGAGGATGACGCTTCCTGTCGTTAAAGACCTACTTTGTGCAGCACGTGGCTTCCCTTTATACCCTAGATACCTTGGTATTCTGTAGTCACGCTGGAATACGTCATAGATTGGTGTACACGTGGGTTAACAAAGAAACGAGGTAATTTATTCGATATTTGATCATAGACTTCTTATTACATTGTGTAGTAGGAGTGTAATAAACGGGCGGTGTGTTTATTGTTAGGCCGCATCGCTCACCCTTAGCGGCCCGACCCGACCTACCCGACCCACTCACCCTGAACACCCCGACCCACTCACCCTGAACACCCCGACCCACTCACCCTGAACACCCCGACCCACTCACCCTGAACACCCGGACCCACTCACCCTGAATACCCCGACCCACTCACCCTGAACACCCCGACCCACTCACCCTGAACACCCCGACCCACACACCCTGAACACCCCGACCCACTCACCCTGAACACCCCGACCCACTCACCCTGAACACCCCGACCCACTCACCCTGAACACCCCGACCCACTCACCCTTAACACCCCGACCCACACACCCTGAACACCCCGACCCACTCACCCTGAACACCCCGACCCACTCACCCTGAACACCCCGACCCACTCACCCTGAACACCCCGACCCACACACCCTTCAACACCCCGACCCACACACCCTGAACACCCCGACCCACACAACCTTCAACACCCCGACCCACACACCCTGAACACCCCGACCCACACACCCTGAACACCCCGACCCACACACCCTGAACACCCAGACCCACACACCCTGAACACCCCGATCCACACACCCTGAACACCCCGACCCACACACCCTGAACACCCCGACCCACACACCCTTCAACACCCCGACCCACACACCCTGAACACCCCGACCCACACACCCTGAACACCCCGACCCACTCACCCTTGAATACCCCGACCCACTCACCCTTAAACACCCCGACCTACTCACCCTTGAACCATTATCACACCTGAACTACCCCGTCTGCCAATAAGAACTTAAGTGTTGGTTTTCCTTGACAACAACATTATGTGTATCCTATGCAAGAAAAGAACATAAGAACATAAGAAAATAAGGAAGCTACAAGAGGCCGTGATACCTACACGAGGTAGTTCCTGTTACTTAACACTACCTAAATCCACCTCTCATCCCCATCCATGAATTTATCTAGCCTCCCTTTAAAGCTCTCTAATGACTCCGCACTAACTACCTGTCTACTGAGTCAATTCCAATCATTTACCACCCTATTTGTGAACCAGTTTTTCCCTATTTCTTTTTTAAATCTACGCTTTTCCAGCTTGAATCCGTTACTTCTTGTTCTACCCTGGTTAATAGCCGTAAGAACTTTTCCTACCTCTCCTGTATTGAATAGAAGGATTGTGTGTATGCTTGTGTGTAAATTGGTTTTTATCACGAATAAAGCGGTAGGGCGGTAAGCGTACATAATCTACTAGCCTACTCTATGCCGTTCATTTCCCTTACTGGTTGGTTAATACTTCTAAGGTGCTGAGGGGAGAGGAAAACTGTGGTAATAAGGTTAAGTATGTATTGTATTGTACACCTTAAAGGGCAAGGAAGGAGAAATAATAAGCATCAATTTCAAGCAGCAACAATAACTATAACGCAACCATGGCATCGTAAATTCTCTGTAGGTATGACACGGTAGATTCTCTGTAGGCATGACACGGTAGATTCTATGTAGGCATGACACGGTAGATTCTCTGTAGGCATGACACGGTAGATTCTCTGTAGGCATGACACGGTAGATTCTCTGTAGGCATGACACGGTAGATTCTATGTAGGCATGACACGGTAGATTCTCTGTAGGCATGACACGGTAGATTCTATGTAGGCATGACACGGTAGATTCTCTGTAGGCATGACACGGTAGATTCTATGTAGGCATGACACGGTAGATTCTATGTAGGCATGACACGGTAGATTCTCTGTAGGCATGACACGGTATATTCTCTGTAGGCATGACACGGTAGAAGAGTCGCCCGTAGAAGACAACAGAAGGCGTGTGTGGCAGGCCGTGGGAGACGCGCCTGGGGGAATAAAAGAGACAAAAATAGGAGATTATATACCACAGTTCGCGTTACGGAAACATACTAACTTAATAGGTTAGGTTAGGTTAGGTTAGATTAGGTTAGGTTAGGTTAGGAAAACAGAGCAAAACTATGGATAACTAGGGGGGGGGGCACTCAGTAGAGCGCATACCTCCGCCCGAATATTTCATCATATATATATATATATATATATATATATATATTATATATATATATATATATATATATATATATATATATATATATATATATAATATATATATATATGCATTATGCACTCAGTAAGAGCGCATACCTCCGGCCGAGTATTTCATCAATTGGTTGCCATGGCAATAGTTGTCAATAGATTTCATCCAAAATTAAATCAGTTCTTCCTTATACCAAATAGACTTGGTATACCGAGTTTGGTCCAAATCTATTTGTAACTTTTCGAGAAATCCTGTACACTAACAAACAGACAGACAGACAGACAGACAGACAGACAGATCGGGGTGAAAACATAACCCCTCCAACTTCGTTGGCGGAGGTAATAAGCTTGGAGTTTTCAGCAGGTGGTATTGTAGGTGAGGGCGGGATTAGAGTGCGTGAGAAGGGCGTGAGGGAAGGGTTAGGGTGGGTGGGTGGGTGGATTTGGGTAACACTGCAGATAAGCACTCAAAGACGTGGCTGGAGGTGTTACGTTGCTGCCTGTAAACTGAGATCGTGTGTGAGAGCTGTATACATATACATATATAATTATAGTCTTTCCATTCTATCAAGTCACTTGTGGAAATTATTCACCAACTACCCTCTCAATTAGTAGAGCGATAGTTTTGTTCTCCCCCCGTCCTTGTGAGGGAGGTATTGTTCGCTCACCATAGTGGGAGAGTAGGAATGTATATATATAATTATAATGGTAATGGGTAGAAATTATGGCGACTAAAGTGACTTGATACATTGGAAAGACTATAGTAGGAAGCTTTATGTTGTATGCTATAGTATGTTGTAGAAGGAGCGGTAATGATGCAAGGTGGTGAGGCAAGGTTGTGGTGGGGAGTGAGACAGCAGTGGGAAAGAATTGAGGAAAAGAAATGGGTTGTGTTGAAAGTATCGGAGGTGAGGAAGTGTTTTGGTAATGGGGAAAGAGTGCGATTCAAGACGAGCCGCAATTAAGTAAGACAAATATGCCTGTGAAGAAAAAGACTGAGTATTGTGCAAATGTTAAGATCAAGCCGAATAATTGAACACAATCTCCTGTCTGCACGGATTACATTTAATATTTTAGGAGGCACTGAGAAATCTGAACTCTTATCTCAAAGCAAGAGTTAAATATTAGACTCAAACGTATCTCAGGTCCTTGAGAACACACATGGAATTGTAAACAACGGAATGTCAAGCCATTAAAAGTTTGAATGAGTCTGGTGTAAGGTTGAGAATGGTGCGAGGTTCCCAGCGCCGCCAGAGTAATCGTGGCTTTGGCGAGGCTTTTACTCTGTTTCTAATTTAGCGGCCGCGCGACCTCAAGGGGGTGTGAATTAGCGCGGCGGGTCAGGCTGCGGGGACGGTATGCCACTCGGGAGGACATGAACTAAAACTTTAAGATACCGTTAACTCCATGGCAGTGTGTGGTTTAGGTGGAGGGACGAGGGTGCTTAGAATTTGATGGCGCTTTTCGTCAAGGTGGATAAAAGTCCCCCCTATCAAACCACCAATAAATAGAAGCAGTATATACATGGTAATAATCCTCAAATATATAGATAGTGGAGTGAATGAACGCATGTCTCTAGGCGTGTGGCATAACAAAGAATGATTTGTAAGGTCTTTTTGTAGGTAAACTGAAAGGCAATCACCAAATTATGCTTTGCTAAGTTGTTCATCTCCTCCTTTGCCCTTCAAGCTATACAATACAATACCGACTTTACCCTTATTACTAAAGTGCAGATCAATTGGTACTAAGGCGATTGATTGGTAATGAAGTCAAGTGATCCCAAAACATTTCGGCCCCAAGTCATAAGAGACCCTAGACGTATGGGACTCAAGTCATAAGAAACCCAAGACATGGGGAGGCGGTAGCGGAGTGGTTAGCGTCTCCGACTGGCGTTCTCGGTGACCCGAGTTCGATCCCCGAAGAAAACCAAAACCTTTCTGCACCGTCGAGTGGCCTAAGAACACCCACATGCCCTGCCCATCAACTCTACCTTCGATTGCGAGTGCATCGGAGGACACAGGGGGGCGGCATGAGCCTCTAATCACAGGCGTCACTATAAGAATCCTGCCTGCGCCACCACGGGCGAGGACCAACCATCAGAGCCCTCAAGTGAACCTCCAGAGCCTACCGTCCGAGCCCTGGGTCACCACTGCCTACAGGCGCTATACACAACGCGCCAAAATATTGTTCGCGATATCATAACACAGCGCTTCCATACGGGAATTCAGAAAATGTACTCTATGGCAGCCTACTGACTTCCGAGAGAGATACCTTACATATGGCAGCTTGTTTAAGGCACGGGCAGTCCCTCAAGACCGTTGAGGAATGTTCAGATGCCACTTGTCAATTATAGACGAAGCATTTAAAAAAGTAACGCCTTCCTTCCTGCGAGTAATTTGAACAGACGCGCATTGGTATAACTATCATTATTTTCATAATGGATGGCAAGAAAGGCCTAACAAAGGAGCAAATTAAAGTTATTGTATCTCTACACAAGGCAGAGAGACCAGTGGAAGAAATATCAAGGATTATGGATGTTACGAGGAAATTTGTGCATAAGTGGGTGGAGAGTTTCGGGGTGGTGTTGCGGGGTGGCGACAGCCGCGACACCGTAGTGGCCAGGGTGAGGATGTAAAACATCAGCAAGCACCCTAAATGTCATGAAACGTCAAATGGATGCCCATCCTCAAATAAGAGCAAGAAAAATATTGCGATATGACTTTTACATCCTCACCCTGGCCACTTATAATGTTACGGTGTCGCGGCTGTCGCCACCCCGCAACGCCACCCCGAAACTCTCCCCCCACTTATGCGCAAATTTCCTCGTAACATCCACAATCCTTGATATTTCTTCCACTGGCCTCTCTGCCTTGTGTAGAGATACAATAACTTTAATTTGCTCCTTTGTTAGGTCTTTCTTGCCACCCATTATGAAAATAATGATAGTTATACCAATGCGCGTCTGTTCAAATTACTCGCAGGAAGGAAGGCGATACTTTTTAAAATGCTTCGTCTATAATTGACAAGTGGCATCTGAACATTCCTCAACGGTCTTGATGGACTGCCCGTGCCTTAAACAAGCTGCCATATGTAAGATATCTCTCTCGGAAGTCAGTAGGCTGCCATAGAGTACATTTTCTGAATTCCCGTATGGAAGCGCTGTGTTATGATGTCGCGAACAATATTTTGGCGCGTTGTGTAGGCACAAATGTATAAACATAAAAAATAAAAATAAAAATATGGGACTCAAGTCATAAGAGACCCTAGACATATGGGACTCAAGTCATAAGAGACCCTAGACATATGGGACTCAAGTCATAAGAGACCCTAGACATATGGGACTCAAGTCATAAGAGACCCTAGACATATGGGACTCAAGTCATAAGAGACCCTAGACATATGGGACTCAAGTCATAAGAGACCCTAGACATATGAGACTCAAGTCATAAGAGACCCTAGACATTTCGGCCCCAAGTCATAAGAGACCCTAGACATATGGGACTCAAGTCATAAGAGACCCTAGACATTTCGGCCCCAAGTCATAAGAGACCCTAGACATGGGAATCAAGTCAATCCGGATAGGGGCTACTTAGGGATACAGTTTTCCTTACCCTTGGCCTTCTTCGATTTATTAACCACCCAGTAAGGGAAATTAACCCCTTCACGCCCAAATCTTTCCTTTTGCTATATAAAATCGTCTGTTCTCAGCCATAAAAGTACGAAAAGTAACTGAATATACCAAATAAACTAGTGAACAATGATAGGTCATAATTTTTTATCTATAAGACATTGCTTATATTCACACAAAAAATGTCAAATGGTACCCACATTACACAGGAAATTACGTTCTGGGTCTCAAGGGGTTAACAGCATAGAGTATATGTTGTACGCTTGCTGCACTACCTTGGTTCACGGCTTTACTATTTACAACGCCAGGCTCTCCATTCCAGTAGCCAGACGTCCTCTTTAAAGGTAGCAGGGGGTCGCCACTTATTCATCCTTGCACACTATTCAGGACGCGGCTATGCATTGTGGATTAATTTTCCGGCGGCGAGGAGTGTTGGGACCCTTGAGTGTTGGTACCCTTGAGTGTTGGGACCCTTGAGTGTTGGGACCCTTGAGTGTTGGGACCCTTGAGTGTTGGGACCCTTGAGTGTTGGGACCCTTGAGTGTTGGGACCCTCGAGTGTTGAGACCCTTGAGTGTTGGGACCCTTGAGTGTTGGGACCCTTGAGTGATGGGACCATTGAGTGACTCCTGCCACGCCCTCTCTTGATTCTTAGGACGGAGATTATTTGTATACCAAATTAGCTAGTGGACAAGGATACTAAACAGGTCATATCTATAAAACATTACTTATATCACTCAAAATCGTCTCATGGTATACTCAAATTACAATTAAAATTACGTTCTGCGTCTCAAGGGGTTAAAGGTAGCAGTGAATCGCCACTTATTCATCCCTGCACACTATTAGAACGCGGCGGTGCTCTCTTGACTTGGAGGACGCAGCTTCTTGGTGTTTTGTTAGAAGGTATAATGTAGGGAGGTAACGCATCATTAACATTATCATCATCATCATCATCATCATCATCAAACTAATAGGGGCACGAATAATTAAAACAACTTACCACCCCCTAAAAAAAAGAGAAAAATCTAAGCTATAACTTACGACAACTACAACAAAATCAAACCAACCACTCACCGTTACAAAAAAAAAAATCTAATAAAAATATCATAGCAACCATTTACCTCTCAAAAAAAGCAACAACTTACCACTCAAAAACAAAAATCTAAGCTATAACTTACCACTCAAAAAAAAAAAAAAAAAAATCATAACCACTTATACTATACCACTCAAAAAAAAAATGAACACAAGAGCGATAAACAATTAATACCTACAGCCCCCCCTTCCCCCTCCACCCCCTCTAGTCCCCCATCTACAGCCCCCCCTTCCCCCTCCACCCCCCTCTAGTCCCCCATCTACAGCCCCCCCTTCCCCCTCCACCCCCCTCTAGTCCCCATCTACAGCCCCCCTTCCCCCTCCACCCCCCTCTAGTCCCTCATCTACAGCCCCCCCTTCCCCCTCCAGCCCCCCAGTCCCCCATCTACAGCCCCCCCTTCCCCCTCCACCCCCCAGTCCCCCATTAACAGCCCCCCTTTTCTCCTCCACCCCCCAGTCCCCCATTAACAGCCCCCCTTTCCCCTCCAGCCCCCCAGTCTCCCCATCAACTGCCCCCGTTCCCACTTCACCCCCCAGTCCCCCATCTACAAGCCCCCCTTCCCCCTCCTCCCCCCAGTCCCCCATCACAGCCCCCTTCACCCCCAGTCCCCCATCTACAGCCCCCCTTCCCCCTCCACACCCCCGCCCCCCATCAGGTGTCCATCATAAACAAGGTCGCATCAACACCGGCTGCTTATAATCACGGCCGTAACGGTAATGACATCACGACATAAACATCACAGCGCCGTCACCCGTCACTCCCGCCTCTCTCTGTACCCCGTCATTCATGCCCTGCTAGAGTACCTATAACAACTCAGGTGTAGCTATTGTGCCGTGGCAGTTATCGAGCTATACAGCGCCTGAATGTTGAGCCTGATGGTGATTATACTGATGATGAGCCCATACTCTATTCTACGACTCTTGTTATTTTTGTTTTTATAAGATCATAAGAAAATAAGGAAGCTACAAGAGGCCGCGAGATGTACACGAGGTAGTTCCACTGATCTATATAACATGGATCGCGGATCTGGGCTAGCTGTGGCCGAGATACTGAAGTCACCAGCCGCCATCTTGTCATAACCAAAACAAATACATGGGCCGGCCAGGCAGTGGCTGGGTGTTGGCTGCTGGCATGTGATAGCCTATATTACCACCTACTACTACTATTAACACCTACTACTACTGCTACTATTACTACCTACTTCTACTATTACCACCTACAACTACTATTAACACCTACTACTACTACTACTGAACTTCCAACCTAGTGCATCGTCGAACCTTCCAAGTAATTTATTTACGGTGATACACAGACAACAGGTGTGTTGCGAGGCCGTACAGGTGTGTAGTGACAGGTGTCTTGCGAGGCCGTACAGGTGTGTAGTGACAGGGGGGGTTGCGAGGCCGTACAGGTGTGTAGTGACAGGTGTCTTGCGAGGCCGTACAGGTGTATAGTGACAGGTGTTGCGAGGCCGTACAGGTGTGTAGTGACAGGTGTGTTGCGAGGCCGTACAGGTGTGTAGTGACAGGTGTGTTGCGAGGCCGTACAGGTGTGTAGTGACAGGTGTGTTGCGAAGTCGTACAGGTGTGTAGTGATAGGTGTCTTGCGAGGCCGTACAGGTGTTTAGTGACAGGTGTGTTGCGAGGCCGTACAGGTGTGTAGTGACAGGTGTGTTGCGAGGCCGTACAGGTGTGTAGTGACAGGTGTGGTGTATGTGGTAAAGCGAGAGGCTAAGAGTGCAGTGTTAGCCCCCGAGTGTGTGTGTGTGTGTCTGACCTAATGAGCGAACGCGCAGTTCTCGTCCACTATAACGGCGCCAGCCCCGTACCGCCGCGGCCACGGGTACGGCGCGAGCAACAGTGATCCATAGAAGCTACTCTCGGGGATTACAGGAAGTTTAAATGAATCAAAAACCTTTGGCCTAATCAAAAAACCTTTCTTAATTAGGTATATTGAATTGAAAGTAGTTAGTTTCGTACACTGATTTTGAGTATTTTCGTACATACCTGGTGTCGTTTCGTAACTCTAGTAGTCAAGTTCAACTCTGAGTTGAGTGTACGAGACGACTATGGTTTCATATAGACTACGAAACAACTTTTGGTAATAATGGACGAGAGTTTTGCGGTCGTTTTAAGAGACATCAACTATTTTTTCTTGGCCTACAATAGGTGCTTGTTGCAATGGAGATAGTTTTATTTTGCGCAACCCCCTCCACCCCCCCAAAAAAAAATAATATTAATGAAACCTAACCTAACCTTATAGGTTTTAATGAAACCTAACCTAACCTTAAAGGTTTTAATGAAACCTAACCTAGCTAACCTTAAAGGTTTTAATGAAACCTAACCTAACCTTATAGGTTTTAATGAAACCTAACCTAACCTTATAGGTTGTAATGAAACCTAACCTAACTTTAACCACAAGGTATACTTTTTTTTCTTTTTTTTTTCTTCGCAAAATAAAGCTATCTCCATTAGAACAAGCACCGCTTATTAGGAAGCGCTATGATCATTTGTATCATAACCGCACTCAGGTCTGCTTCCGTTCCTCACTAATTGTTAACAAGTATAAAAAAATATACTTATATCTATATCTACTTATATAAAAAAAAGTATACCATATCCACCTTTATTTTTTTTTAACTAGTAGTTGGATGACTGGAGTGGGTAGATGGATTAAGAGTGGATGGGCTGGGTGGGGAGTGGGTGTGGGTGTGGGTGTGTGTGTGGTGTGTGTGGGTGTGGGTGTGGGTGTGTGTGGGTGTGGGTGTGGGTGGGTGTGTGTGGTGGGTGCGTGTGTGTGTGTGTGGTGTTACTCACAGGTGGAAAGATTTGCCACTTCCAGGTCCTGGTCTGTTTGTACAGGACATAGCAGCACAGCTTGGCATGACGAGGCGATAACACCGCCAGACAGCAAGCACAGCTTGGCATGACGAGGCGATAACACAGCCAGACAGCAACGCGAGCCGCAGAAACAAGGCTTTGTTTTGGTTACGGCAAGATGGCGGACAGTTGGAACCAGTGCTGAGCCAGGCTTCCGCGATCCATGTTATATAGATCAGTGGGTAGTTCCTGTTACTTAACACTACCTACATCCACCTTTCATCCCCATCCATGAATTTATCTAGCCTCCTTTTAAAGCTTCCTAATGACTCCGCACTAACTACCTGTCTACTGAGTCCATTCCAATCATTTACCACCCTATTTGTGAACCAGTTTTTCCCTATTTCTTTTGAAAATACGCTTTTCCAGCTTGAATCCGTTACTTTTTGTTCTATCCTGGTTGTCTTTTTCTATTACTATCATTATTATTATTGTTATTATTATTGTTATTATTATTGTTATTATTATTGTTATTGTTGTTATTAAATTATTATTATTATTAATTTTAGCATTTCTAGCATTACTGTTATCATCGTTATCGGCATTATCACTGTGTCGTATTATTATTTCCTTTTTTTGTATTATTATTATTATTATTATTATTATTATTATTATTATTATTATTATTATTGTTCTTATTATGTTTATTATTGTTGTTAACTTGTTATCATTTTCATTATCATCACCATTTTCCCTTATACCACTTCACACTTCCATCCTCCCCTCGCCCTCCATTCCGACATTCAGCCGCTCCCTCATCACTGCTTCACGTGGTTCTTCACTCTTCACTACTCCACTCTCCTCCAC
>JACEEZ010016557.1:740000-752500 GCA_016584305.1 Chionoecetes opilio
GCGCGGGAGCCTCCAGATCACCGCGTGACACCAACTTGAAACGAACGAGGGAACTTTGGCAAGGAAGAAAGACAGAAAACAAGGTGATTAGTAGAGCAAGTAGAGGCTCTTGTTTGGTGGTCATGGCAACGGTGATTAAGAAAGTAGTGACCGCGATCCTTATAGCCACAGGTGGGGAGGTAGAGGGGTGTTAGGTAGGTTAGGGAAGGGTGGGTGGGTGTTAGTGTCTCAGGGTGCGACAAACACCTTTCCCCCTTTCCCCTCCTCCCCCACCTCCTTCACCTCGCCATTCATGTCATTATTCAGCCCTTCCCCTCCCCCCTACTCCACCCTACTCCCCTCCTCGCCCCTCCCTCCTAGTTTTCCCCTCTTCTCTCCCTCGTTGTTTCATTTAACGAAAAATTTAATGGCACGCGCGCGCACACACACACACACACACACACACACACACACACACACACACACACACACACACACACACACACACACACACACACCCACCCACCCACCCACCCACCCACCCACCCACCCACCCACCCACCCACCCACCCACACACACACACACACACAACACACAACACACACACACACACACACACACACACCACACACACACACACACACACACACACACACACACACACACTAAATACTTAAGATCCCTATTTCCAAAATGAATGATAATATAATGAATCATTTGTAAATATTGAAATATGTAAATTAAAGAGTAGATGGACTGCAGATATATGCACCTGCAGCTAATGATTGGAATTATTAAGATGAGGAGGAGGAGGGTAGTAATGGGTAAGCTATGCGAGGTAAGGGGGCGGTGAGGTGCCCATGCAGCTATAGTCTTCTTTTTTTTTACGAGGCCAAAAATCCTGCCCCTTTGCTGCTTACTGACTGATATTTGACGCCAGGAGAAGGGAATACTACGCTTCTTCTAAATGTCAGCTGTATTTTATCATAGTTAACCATATTATCAGGTAAACATAGGCATACTTTTAAGCATGAGACCTTAAGATAACATGAAAAATTTGCCTTGTTAAAAAAATAGACTAGAGGCATATATCGGAAGATGCGAGGGACACAGTCACATGGGGGTTGCTGAGGTGGAGCCAGTAGTTGATTTAAATCCATTCAAACTAATAATTGATTAGTTTCAAAATAAACACTTACATAGTATAGAAATCTCGATGTTTAGCAAGCCCGTCGTCTGTTTGCCTTTTACTTATTTTCATTTTTTTCTTTCCTTTTAACCTTTTCCTAGTTCTTCTTTCCCCCTAACTGTCTATTCTATATAACTGTCTTTTTTCTAACATCCTAATTATTCCTACTCCTTTTTTCTAACATCCTAATTATTCCTACTCCTTTTTTCTAACACCCTAATTATTCCTAGTCCTTTTTTCTAACACCCTAATTATTCCTACTCCTTTTTTCTAACATCCTAATTATTCCTACTCCTTTTTTCTAACATCCTAATTATTCCTACTCCTTTTTTCTAACATCCTAATTATTCCTACTCCTTTTTTCTAACACCCTAATTATTCCTACTCCTTTTTTCTAACATCCTATTTTTCTATTCATCCTAGAATGAGGAATGAATGAACAGTCGGATGCACGGTGTCACTCTGCCTGTGTCTCCTGCCGTCACTTACCTGCTTCCCTCACGCGTTGCTGTGCCGTGTTGTGATTAAACAGTTTAGCGTCGCGTTTGAAGCCGAGGCGCCAGTCTGCGTGTCGGTTATACGGGGAGACTGCAACTTAGGAAGGTCGCTTATTAACCCCTTGAGGCCCAGAACGTAATTTCCATTGTGTTTGGCTGCCATCAGAGGTTTTTTAGTGAATATAAGCAATGTTTTATAGATGTGACAAGTTTAGTATCCTTGTCCACTTGCTGATTTGGTATATTAAGTTACTTTTCATAATTTTATGGCTAACAACAGACAATATTTTAATAGCAAAGGAAAGATCTGGGCGTGAAGGGGTTAATTTGTTACTCCAATTCGTGCAAACTTAGACAAATGAATTAAGGAAGGTTGCGTTTTTATCTAGTTACTCCAATTCGTGCAAACTTAGAAAAATATATGTAGGAATTTTTTTTTTATCTAGTTACTCCAATTCGTGCAAATTTACAAGAAAAAACTCCCGTTTGACGCAATTATAATTTTTTTCTTTTGCTTTCGTTTTAAAGCAGTCGTAATTTATTCTTTTTATTCTTATTTTTATACCGAGTCATCGTATTTTCTTTATTCTTCATATTTTGTGGTTTCGTTTTAAAGCAGTCGTAATTTGCATTGTTATTTAACTCTGTTCGCCATCGTATTATCTTTGTCTTCCCTGTCTTGTGGTTCAGTGACACTCATGTACTAGACACGCACTAGACACGTTTAGGTACTAGCAGGCCGTGAGCTCACCAGTACCGTGATGAACGTTCCCATAAGGACGAGATCCAGCCTTCACCGCGTTGCCTGGGTGGTAATGTACAGACTCCAATTAGACATGACACGAATAGTAAATGTTAATGTGTTGCGTTTATATAATAGCGATGTGCAGTGTGTAGGCGGTAGGGTGCGTTGGGGTGGCAGGGTGTGTGAGGGTGGTATAGGGTGTGTGAGGGCGGCAGGGTGCGTGGGGACGATAGGGTGTGTTATAGGGTGGTCCTTAAAAACAAAAGTTGGAATTGTTTTGTTCCTAACCCGGGAATTTGTTACCATTCAAGTGGAAATCACCCTGAAATTTTTTTATGGAATTCGGCTGGTAGGAAGATGTTGCACACATGACCCGAAGTTTTCCCTCTGTGACTCGTTCGACTGGTCATGGTGTTATTGGAACATACTCCATTTCCTCCTCCTATTTTCACAATATTTTCCTTCCGAATTCGATTCTACTTGTCACAAATTAAGTTCTGAACATATTCTCCTTTCTTTTTCAGTTTGATATGGCGACTAGGAGCAAAGATTTTCTTGTGGTTCCCCAAACGGAGGTAATTGGCTCCAAACTCCCTTCCAACAGAGAGGTTCTCGGGGTCGTTCTCCACCGTCTACAGCTCAAAAAGATGACTCTCCGCGATGTCACGCTGGCCGTGACCCCCATGGTGGCTCAGTTTTGGGATATGGCGCGGATCCCAATGATCCGAAAAGACAACATTGTCACCAAGATTGAGAAGCTCCATCGGGAGTACGAGCTCCTCAAGAAAGGTCGCTATCGGCGATCGGAGGCTCAAATCTCGAAAGAAAAGGATTTTGAGGTACTTCTCGACAACCTCTCGACGTGGCACACGGGAATGCGCTGACCATGATGACCAACCAGGAGGACAAAGAGTTCCTCCTCGCCCAACGGGAGCCAGGACGTCGAGGAAGGATGGGCGGCGTCGATTCCGTCCTTGCTGCTCAGGAGACGAGGCAATCTCTTCGCTTGGAAAAGGCCGCTGCTTTCTCCGCCCGCAAACAAGAAGAGGCTGCCGCTTCCTCATCTGTGGCGCAGCTCGAGTCCTCGCCGTCGTCCAGCTCCAACACTTCAGCTGTTGTCTCAGATGAAGAATACGGAGCAGTTGGAGGAGCGAGTCCTGCGAAGCGGGCGAAACGGGCCACGAAGAACATCGTCTCTCCAGCACTGGCGGCCACGCTGGATCGAACCAAGCTGACCGATCGTTCCGCGACATACGTGCTGACTGAAGCCGCACGTTGCCTAGGCCAGAACGTCGAAGAGCTCAACATCAAACGCTCATCCATCCGACGCCAACGCTTGAAACATCGTGCGGCCATGGCCTCAAAGATCAGAGAGGAGTTTTCGTCAGGAACTCCGCTGGTGGTCCACTGGGATGGCAAGCTCGTGATGGACCTGACCACGAAAGAACATGTGGACCGTCTCCCGATCATCATTTCGGGATTGGAGGCGCCCAACTGCTCGCCGTCGCCAAGTTGGGCAGTGGCACGGGAGAGAGCATGGCGGCAGCGGTGGTCTCGGCCCTGGAGACATGGGGAGTCGCGGATCAGGTAGTCGGGATGTCCTTTGACACCACGGCATCCAACACCGGCCGCAGAAACGGGGCCTGTGTCCTCATCGAACAGAAAATGGGGAAAGACTGCTGCATTTCGCCTGTCGTCACCATATCCTGGAGCTGGTGGTACATGCGGTGTTCGTCCGTGTTCTTGGGTGTTCCTCATCGCCCGAGCATCTGCTCTTCAAACGCTTCCAAACCTCATGGGAGAGCATCGACCGAGAGGACTTCGGCACGGGAATCATGGTGGAGGAAGTGGCGACTGTTCTAGAGGACGTCAAGGATGAGGCTCTTCGATGGACTCTTCAAGTCCTTCAAGAGCGTGAGGACCTTCGCCGATGACTACCGGGAATTGGTCAAACTTGTCATCATTTTCCTCGGTGGTGCCCCTCCCGGTGGAATTCGATTCCTTGCTCCTGGAGCAATGCACCAGGCCAGATGGATGTCAAAAGTCCTCTACTCCTTCAAGATTGGATGTTCCGGGGCCAGTTCCGCTTGACGAAGAAGGAGGAGCGTGGACTCCAGCGGTTGTGCCTCTTCGTCGTCCGAGTCTACGCAAAGGCCTGGATTGAGGCTTCTTTCTCGGTTCAAGCCCTCGACTCGACCTCGAACTCATCAAGGCCCTCGGCACCTACGACAAGATCGACCCTGAGATCGGAGACGTCGCGCTGTCGAAACTGTCAAGCCATCTGTGGTACGTGTCAGAAGAACTGGTTGGGCTGTCCTTCTTCGACTCCGACGTGTCCTGCGAGACCAAAAACGCCATGGTTACGGCCCTACGACGAGAGGAATTTGACGGAGAGGACACGGCTCCGAAAAGAGTCACGCTTCCAAAGAAGTCGGTCCGAGATCTCCACCTGGAAGACTTCGTCAGTGGACGTACTCTCCACTTCTTCCGGAAGCTACACCTGGATGAGGCCTTCCTCGATCTGCACCGGACTCGTGGCAGATGGACGAGGGGTTCCAGCGGTCCTCTCAGATCGTCCGGAACCTCGCTGTGGTGAATGACCACGCGGAAAGAGGAGTTGCGCTCATCCAAGAGTTCAACGGATCCCTCACAAAGGATGAGGAGCAGCTTCAGTTCCTCCTTCAAGTGGTGGCGGACCACCGGAAGGCCTTCCCGGACCCGCGGAAGCGCACCCTGGCCCACACCAGGCCACAGTGAGGAGCCCGGCAAGCACGATACCCCCGCCTTCGAGCGGCTAATACCTCAACTGAGGGGGGACCTGGAGCCAGGGCCAGGGTGAAATTGGAGGAGGCGGTGTGCAACATCTTTTCGTGAACCGATTCGGCTGAAAATTTACTCACATAGTATTTTCATAACATAGAACATATATCCGGGTTAGGAACATAAAGTTTCTCAAAATTAAATTTTACATACATACTAAGGACCACCCTAGTGTGTTAGGATGGTGGGGTGTGTAGGGTGCGTGGGGGCGGCAGGGGGCGTGGGGGTGGCGGGGTGCGTGGGGGCGGCAGGATGTGTTAGGGTGGCAGGGTTTGGAGGGGCGACAGGGTGCGTGGGGTGTGTAGGGGCGGTAGGGTGCGTGGGGGTGGCGGGGTGTGTAGGGGCGGTAGGGTGCGTGTGGGTGGTAGGGTGCGTGGTAGCGGCAGGGTGCGTGGTGGCGGCGGCAGGGTGCGTGTGGGTGGTAGGGTGCGTGGTAGCGGCAGGGTGCGTGGTGCCGGCGGCAGGGTGCGTGTGGGTGGTAGGGTGCGTTAAGGCGGTAGCAGGGTCGTGTTGCTATCATGTGGTACGATAATGTTGTTTTTCAGAGAAGGTGGACATGATTATCCCATAAAATTAATGAATCGGGAAACCAAACTGTTGGATTTAAACTAGATACTATATGACCCAAAAACATACACATTTATCGTAAACTAACATTCTAACAGATATATGACCAAAAAACATTGCATATTAATCGTATAAACTAACAAGTCAACAAAATAATATATACGTCATCAGTGTCCAAGTTAAACAAAACAGAAGTAACATCACAAAGACACAATCATGGGCGAAAAGAGAGGAAGAATAATAGATACTAACTAATACATTGGCTAGTAATAGGTAAACTAATACTAATACCTATTAATACGTTGTTCAGCAGCTTCCATATACTTTCTCTTAATCCTACGCGGTATATGGAATTGTATTACTAGTGGGCAGGCAAGGCAAGTTCCTGGGTGGTGCCGGGGTGAACAAGGCGAGGACAGGAAGGCTTGTATAGGGTCCTTTACTTAGTGTGGGCGGGTGTGGGGTTAGCGGAGAAGAGTAAGAAAAGCACCACCACCACCAGTCCACCACCACCCTGACTAATGCCACAAGTTTCTCATTTGAGATTTTCAGGTCGTCCCCCCCCCCACACACACACTTTGATGCTGCTTTATCAGGCTGTTACCCACTGAGTGAGTGAGAGAGAGAGAGAGAGAGAGAGAGAGAGAGAGAGAGAGAGAGAGAGAGAAGAGAGAGAGAGAGAGAGAGAGAGAGAGAGAGAGAGAGAGAGAGAGAGAGAGAGAGAGAGAGAGAGAGAGAGAGATGTTATTGGTAGCTATAAGGACTCTTGTGGTAGTCTATATATACGGATGGAGGATGACGGGGGTTCGAATCCAGCTTTCGGGTCTCTGCACTGTCGATGAAGGGTTAATTAATGAGCGGCAGAGGAAGGCCGGGAGAGTGTTGTCCCCAGCCAGATTGCCGCCACTCCCTGCAGAGGCCTTAAGTGATCAAGCATTTGTCCTGATCCCCCGCATCGCCTCACTATCGTAGCTTTGCTTGTCTCCTTAAATAGTAGTGAAGCCGATGGCCGCGGTGCCTCCTTCGTCGGCCAGGCCTCGCCAAACACCGCCGCCGCCCCCGCTGAACATAGTCAACATCGCGGTGCGGCGCTGGCTCGTGGGACCGGACAGACAAAGGATTAATGGCTCAGCAACACCCGCTGCCGTGTCCTGGAAACACTTCACGAGTTTAGATTATATAACCATTTTGAAGTGCTTTTGATGAGTGTAGCTTACTAACTGTACGATCCAGTGAATTAGAGTGTTTGCTTAAATGGCCCCAGAGATGCATGCATCACGCTAGGATTGTTACTTATCATACACGAAGCGATTCGTGTTTGTTATGATGCCATCATAGTGACATTATGGCACATGGAGGGAAATTTTAGAGGTATTATTGCGACCTATAATCTATTTTTTCTCACTGACATTGCTGTAGTATGTATATAGGAATGATTGTCATCAGATAAAGTTTTTGGAGGAGATATCCGAAATTATTTGTGTTAGCATGTCAGATGGAGGCTAATTAAATATATGTCTGATGTGTATTGTGTCTCGTGTTTACCCTGGCTGTCTGTGTCTCCCTGCAGGTGGCGTGGATCGCCTTCGACAAGTCCGCCATCCTGACGGTGCAGGAGCACGTGATCACCCGCAACCCGCGCGTCAACGTCACCTACGACGGCCACCGCACGTGGACGCTGCACCTGTCCCACGTGAACGCCTCGGACGCCGGCACGTACATGTGTCAGGTCAACACCATCGTGGCCAAGAGTCAGTTTGGCATCCTCAACGTGGTGGGTGAGTACCTCGTGTAGACAGGGCGGCAGGGGAGACGCTGCCATGGAGAGTATTTAGTAAGAGAATCCAAAGTATTTTTTTCCACTTACTACAAGTCTTCGTAAGGAAAACACATTCTTCAGTACCGGACGCATTTTTTTTATGTACAAGTAAATATTCTTTTATTCCAGAAAACACTGAATTGTGTCATGTCGGGTTCTTATTTTTTTTTTTTTTTTTTTTTTTTTTTTTTTTTTTTTTTTTTTTTTTACTAGACGCCGAATACCTTTTATATTTATGTGGCGCGACAGAAGTGCCGGAAAACAGACTAAACCATTTTCCCATAACCGCGAGGGAAAGGGAGCTCGTTTGATCATGGATTATGCATAAGATGTCGTCAGTCTCTCTATCGGTGAAGTTTTCCTTGGAACGAATAGTTAACAAGGCGGATGGGGAGGGAGGGGAGGGAAGGAGAGGGAGAGGGAGGGAAGGAGAGGGAGAGGGAGGGAAGTGGGTTTCGTAGTTTACTGTGCTAATTGGTTTTCAGAAAGCCAGGCACGACTCTGGAACACTCGCGCCGCAACACGCCGGGTCGTTCATCAATCACACAACAGCCGCGCCTCCCGCCGCAGCGTACACACACACTCCCCCACACAGCAGCAGCAGCAGCACGACTCATTGACACGTGGTAAGGCAACACATCACGTTTTGAGCGTCCGAGTGTTTTCCTTTAACCAGTATTTAGCTCGAGTCAACGTTGCATGGGCTTTTTTGTCTGTCGGTATCTACTTTTTAGTAAACCGCTCATCTTTTGGAGACGTGACGAGCATCACAGCGCCAGGGGAACAGTGGCACAGGACTGGTGTGAGGCAAGCAATGTTATGGATCCTGTTCACACGTCACCACACAACGCCAGGCTCACAGACAACACGCGACAAACTTGAGCCACATACTCTGGGCTGGCGGCTTCCAGGCAGAGCTACACTCAATTGTGACCCCGGACTGGGAGGGGGGACTGAAACTTTGTGCATACGTTTAGCAAGCAGTGGGAGGCGGCGCCGTAGGTTAGCCGCGGCCCACACGGCTTGTCCTCTCCTGTAGCAAGTCAGGCGAGGCCGCGTACTTGTCCTGAGTGACTGCAGGGAACAGAACGCCGCGGGAAGGTGTTTCTTTATTTAATTCAAGTCAGGAAATGTACCCCAACCCGATGTCGCCTACCATTCTTAGTGCGTGTATGGTGGGAATCACTGAAGCAGTCTGGTATATGTATGTTTGTATGTATATATGTATGTATGTATCCATGTACGTATGCAGGTATGTATATATCTATATCTATCTTTTTATCTATCCATCTATCTATCTTTATCCATCTAACTAGCTTTCTATGTATTTCTACGGATATACTGCAGACATCTCACGCGTTATCCCGATGGAGGTTCACTCAATCAACCTGACACAAAGCCGCATCTAAACACTCACCAACAAGTCTCTTTCTATACATTATTTTGTTTGAAGGTTAACTGTTCCACGCGCTGGCTAGTCTCTTTGCTGTAGTAAAAAGTGTGTGTTAAAGGGGTAAGCTCTCACCTCACGCCCGGGATTTGTTCACCTGACTGTTTTTGTATGGCGGAAACCTGTGTACGTGACTTTAGTAACTCCGCTACGAGGCCAAAACAAAGTGACGAGGAGTGAACGAGGATCATCTTTTCCAGAGGCTCGCGGTTAATCACTGACTGTTTGCCGCTCAGGTGTGTGACGTACCGGCACACACACAGACACACACACACACACACTCCAGGGTACTCCGTAGTGTAGGGGTAGCACGCTCGGTTCACAACCGAGAAGTCCTGGGTTCGATCCCCGGGCGGAGCGGAAACATATGGGCTGTTTCCTTAAAATCTGAGCCCCTGTCCACCCAGCAGCGAATGGGTACCGGGTGTTAGCCGGGGTTTGTGACCTGCTCTCCGGGGTGCTGGCTTCGGCCAAAACTAAGCACTAAGGATGAATGATAAAAATGTTGATATGGAGACGGGGCCATACGAGCGTCGCTCTGGCCCTGTAAAATACAACTAGATGAATACACACGCACGCACGCACGCACGCACGCACGCACGCACGCACGCACGCACGCACGCACGCACGCACGCACGCACATACACATAGATGCAATAAGTATTCAGGACTTCAAAGGCAAGCTGGATAATAGTAGATTTGGAGACGGGACAGTACGAGCATAGCTCTTTTCCTGTATGTTACAACTAGGTAAAACAACTAGGTAAATACACACACACACACACACAGTACAAGTCAGCGGATAAACGTAATGATCAGCCAACAAAACAAACACCCTTGGCCACATAACAGCTGGTGGCAGGCGATGAGGTAAATAAAGGAGGCAACGCCAGAGTGGCCGCCGTGTGACCAAAGTTTGGGCATTAGTGTGTGTGTGTGTTGTGTGTGTGTGTGTGTGTGTGTGTGTGTGTGTGTGTGTGTGTGTGTGTGTGTGTGTGTGTGTGTGTGTGTGTGTGGGCCTTGGAGCGACGAGCGGCAGCCCCGTAAAGACGACGGAGTGGCGGGGGGCGACGACAGAGAGAGAGAGAGAGAGAGAGAGAGAGAGAGAGAGAGAGAGAGAGAGAGAGAGAGAGAGAGAGAGAGAGAGAGAGAGAGAGAGAGAGAGAGAGACCATCTGGCGACTAAAGCTTCGGGTTCATGAGAAAGTTTTTTTTTCTTCTATATTTTTATCTTAATTTTTAACTTAGGGTTTGGTGAGAGTTTGCGGCAGCAGACGTGGGTGCAGGTGTTGGCGGGCAGCTGAGTGGTGGTGATGGTGGTGGTGGAGGCCAGCTAAGTGGTGGTGATGGCGGTGGAGGGCAGCAGACGTGGGCGGCAGGTGTTGGAGGGCAGCTGAGTGGTGGTGGTGATGGTGTTGGAGGGCAGCTGAGTGGTGGTGGTGATGGTGTTGGTGGGCAGCTGAGTGGTGGTGGTGATGGTGTTGGTGGGCAGCTGAGGTGTGGTGGTGATGGTGGTGGTGGAGACGGTATAATGAAGGGGATTGATGGCTGAAATGACGAGCTGAGGATCCAAAATAGAGACAAGCAGGCCATGTGTTTCGTTATTAACCCCTTCGCGCCCAGATCTTTCCTTTGCTATAAAAAATTGTATGTGTTGTCGAGCCATAAAACTACGAAAAGTAACTGAATATAAAGTTAGTTAGTGGACAAGGACACTAAATAGGTCAACTAAGGTCATGTCTATAAAATATTGCTTATATTCACTAAAAATCGTCTAATGGTACCCAAATTACAACGGAAATTACGTTCTGGGTCTCAAGGGGTCAAAGGTGAGAGAAACGCGAATACTATAAACAACGACATTTAACTTGAGATTGCTTACTATCAATACTCTATATAACTATCTCAATAATTCAAAGAGATATTTTTGGTTGGTTATTAAAGGAGAGAAGAAGAAAAAGAACATTATAAGCAATGACATATATAAGGGAACTGCAATATGCTATCAATACTCTATACAACTATACAAAAAAAATGCCGATTAATTGGAAAATAGTTATCATCTTATTTTTTCAGATGAAGAATGTCGTTCAATAAGAGTCAATCACAAAGACGAAGACTGAAGAGCATAATTATGATATACTATTGTTTTTTTTTAGGGGAGAGGAGAGGGACAAAATATCGTGTATGAAATATGAAGAGTAAGAAAAAGATAAAGGATGAAAGATAGGAAAGATAGATCAAGATATGAAAGATAGGATAAAAGATAAAGAAAAGGATGCTGCCTTTACTGCCAATGTAATGAATACGTTTAATGGCGATTGTATGATTGTAAAAAATGTGAAAAGTGAAGAGAAGTGAATAATAAAAACCAGACGAAAACGAAAAAAAGGTTGCAAGAAAAGAGACTGACTGGAATAGGATGAAGAGAGAGAGAGAGAGAGAGAGAGAGAGAGAGAGAGAGAGAGAGAGAGAGAGAGAGAGAGAGAGAGAGAGAGAGAGAGAGAGAGAGGAGAGAGAGAGAGAGAGAGAGAGAGAGAGAGAGAGAGGGATAGCCAATGAGAAAATTAAACATACCCATACCACTCCACACACACACACACACACACACACACACACAGACACACACACACAGTCACACACACACACACACACACACACACACACACACACACACACACACACACACACACACACACACACACACACACACACACACACACACACACACACACACACACCTAAAAATAAAAATAAATTACATCTGATAAAGAAGAGCAAAGCAATATGGGTGCGAGTGGAGTGGGAGGAGGGGGTGAGGTGGAGGGGGAGGAGGGGGTGAGGTGGAGGGGGAGAAGGGGGTGAGGTGGAGGGGGAGGAGGGGGTGAGGTGGAGGGGGGGGAGGTGGAGGGGGAGGAGGGGGGGAGTGGAGAACGAAGGTCGATGGTTAAGAAAAACTTGAGTATTCACGTGTGTTCGCCATCAAGGGTCCCTCGTGCCTGAATCAGCCGTGACCTGAATCACTGAGGGTTTCTTCCACAGTTTGGTGAGAGGCGAGGGAGAAGAGAGAGGAGGAGGAGGAGGAGGAGGAGGAGGAGGAGGAGGAGGAGGAGGAGGAGGAGGAGGAGGAGAAGAAGAGAGAGAGAGTAGGAGGAGGAGTAGGAGGAGGAGGAGGAGGAGGAGGAGGAGGGTCGTTGCGTGCGAGGTGAAATGATGTTAAATGGAGCAGAATGTTTTGTGGTTTGAAGTGTTTTGGGTGTCAGGGTGAAGCAGGGAGAGAGGACAACAGTGGAACACAAACACCCTTCCTTGGGCTTGGCTTGGATTGGCTCGGGCTTGGGCTTGAGCTTGGGATATTTCCTTGGACTTGGGCTTGGCTTGGGTTTGAGCCTGGTTTAGGGTTTGGGCTTGGCTAGGGAATTTGGCTTGGACTT
>JACEEZ010016557.1:757500-760000 GCA_016584305.1 Chionoecetes opilio
TTTTATTTATGTATTCCTTTTGTATTCCTATGTATTCCTATGTATTCCTTTTGTATTCCTATGTATTCCTTGTATTCCTATGTATTCCTCTGTATTCCTATGTATTCCTATTGTATTCCTCCTCCCTTTTGTAGAAACTATAGTGGTAGAAACTTAGAAAATTGTCACACAGGCAGCCTCGTTTGGTCCAGTAGGGCTGTTGCTGTCTGTTCTACCTTTGTATTCCTTTTATCCTTTTATTTATTCCTCCTTCTCCTGATTCGGACATTTTTGTTTTCGGTTTAATCGCTCTTATTCATACCATTCAAATATATTCTTTTTCAGACCATATTTGGTTAACCTTTTCTTCCCAAAATTTTGAACCGTTTTCTTGTTTTAATTAATTACCAACAGATTTTTTTTTTTTTTTTTTTTTTTTTTTTTTTTTTTTTTTTTTTTGCATATTGCCTATAGCGCCTGTAGGGTGGGACCCAGGGCTCGGGATGGGAGGCTCTGGAGGTTCACTTGAGGGCTCTGATTGTTGGGCCCGCCCGTGGGGCGCAGGCAAATTCTTATAAATGACGCCTGTGATTTAAAGGGTCATGCCGCCCCCCGTTCCCCTGATGCACTCGCAATCGAAGGTAAGTTGATGGGCAGGGCATGTGGATGTTCTTAGGCCACTCGACGGTGCAGAAAGGTTTTGGGTTTCTTCGGGGATCGAACTCGGGTCACCGAGAACGCCAGTCGGAGACGCTAACCACTCCGCTACCACCTCCCCAGATGTTATATGTAGGTAATGGAGCCCGTAAGTTTAGCTTGATTTATAGCTAGGTTAGGACCCGATTATGCCCACACACACGCGCTAAAGAATAATAATAATAATAATAATAATAATCAGGTGTATGTACATAAGAACATAAGAAAATAAGGAAGCTACAAGAGGTCGTCAGACCTACACGAGGTAGTTCCTGCTACTTAACACCATCTACATCCACCTTTCATCCCCATCCATTACTTGATCTAGCCTCCTTTTAAAGCTCCCTAATGACTCCGCACATAACTACCTGTATACTGAGTCCATTCTAATCATTTACCAACCTATTTGTGAACCAGTTTTTCCCTATTTCTTTGTACATTTCATTTCTTTTTTTTAGGATAGTTTTCTTTTGTGCGGCGATGGATTGATGAGCTTCAGAGACCATGTTGTCAATGTAGGTCATATTTTTAGCTCTGTATAATTCTTTTCTCTGGCATTGACATGAGCACAGCCTGAGGGACGCACAGAAGGAAAAAAGAAAAAGGCGGAGGTGGCCGGGAAGTGCTTTGCTGCTGAGGTAATTAACGAAGCCGTACGAGCAGGTGGTCTGTCATGCCTTATTATCAGCAGCTGGGGCGCTTGGGTGGTCAGCGGTGGAGGGGCGCCTGGGTGGTCAGCGGTGGAGGCAGCGGTGGAGGCAGCGGTGCAAAATACTAGACAAAACACCTTTTATTGCTTTATGTTTTTTCCGTGCATGCAGTGGCGGGGCGGCGGTGGATCTGGCAGGTGTGAGGAGGCAGGTGTGTTGACCTTTATTGGGACACACACACACACACACAGACACACACACACACACACACACACACACACACACACACACACACACACACACACACATACACACACACACACACACACACTTACACACACACACATACACACACATACACACACACACACACACACACACACACACACACACACACACACACACACACACACACACACACACACACACACACACACACAGGGAGGCTGGGCGGGTGTTAGGTGTGAAGAGGGTTGTTGATGACTGCAAGGGTTGTTTTTGTGTGGCTGTTGTTGACGGTGTTGGTGTGTTAGGTGTTGTGTTTAGGGGGGGGGGTGTAAGTGGGTGAAGGTCACTCTTAACCCCTTCACGCCCAGATCTTTCCTTTGCTATAAAAAATGGTATGTTGTCCAGCCATAAAATAACGAAAAGTCACTGAATATACCAGATTAGGCAGCCAGTGGACAAGGATACTAAACAGGTCACATCTATAAAACATTGCTTATAGTCACTAAAAATCGTTTAATGGTACCCAAAATTACAATGGATATTACGTTCTGGGTATCAAGGGGTTAAGTTTTTACACTCTTAACTTAACTTTTTTTGCATTATACGGTCGAGCAATAAAAGTTTCTTGTTAACCGTTTACACATGTTTTTAGTGTATATCTTAGTCTCATGCTTGAAGCGGATATAATCGCATGTGTTGGGCGGAGTGGCACCTGGTCTTGCGTCTTGCCTAGCCTTGTTTCCCTCACCACTCACGCAATGGAAAGTCAATATCGCTGCTGTGCTGTCGATAAGGAAGCAGTGAGGAGTCTTAACCCCTTGAGGCCCAGAACGTAATTTCCATTGTAATTTGACCACCCTTAGATGATTTTTAGTGAATATAAGCAATGTTTTTATAGATATGACATGTTTAGTATCCATGTCCACTAGCTAATTTGATATATTCAG
>JACEEZ010016557.1:767500-792500 GCA_016584305.1 Chionoecetes opilio
GAGAGAGAGAGAGAGAGGAGAGAGCGAGAGAAGGAAGGGTGAACACGATACTTTTTAGGTAGCATAGAAGTGTAGGAAAAATAATATATCAGACGTATTATGTGCATCGTAGTGTGTGTGGATACGAGAGAGAGAGAGAGAGGAGAGAGAGAGAGAGAGAGAGAGAGAGAGAAGAGAGAGAGAGAGAGAGAGAGAGGAGAGAGAGAGAGAGAGAGAGAGAGAGAGAGAGAGAGAGAGAAGAGAGAGAGAGAGAGAGAGAGTTACACAAATATACAGACAGAGGGACAGAGGTAAAGAAAGATGGCCGGACGGAAGGTGTCTTAAGAGAGAGAGAGAGAGAGAGAGAGAGAGAGAGAGAGAGAGAGAGAGAGAGAGAGAGAGAGAGAGAGAGAGAGAGAGAGAGAGAGAGAGAGAGATTACATTATGATGCGTATAACAATTAATTCTCAGCAGTATACTCTTATTCAATGTTAGATCATTGTTTACACACTTTCGAGGCGCCTCTTTAACCCCTTGAGACCCAGAACATAATTTCCATTGTACTTTGGGTACTATTAGACGATTTTTAGTGAATATAAGCAATATTTTATAGATATGACCTGTTTAGTACCCTTGTCGACTAACTAATTTAGTGTATTCAGTTACTTTTCGTAATTTTATGGCTCGACAACATACGATCTTTTATAACAAAGAAAAGATCTGGGCGTGAAGGGGTTAATGGCCGAGTTGTGTGACCGGATGAACCTTGACTCACTGACGAAAGTTATGTTGTTGTGATGGAGACTTTTTTGGCTTTGATGCTGACATTCTATACTGTCTATACTGTTTATATAGAGTAAAAAGCTAACTAAATGGCTCCATCTTCTGGGTAAGAAAGCGTCCACTGTAATTTGTGTGTTTGCAGGTCAGGTATTGGTAGGAGGCCTGGCAGTGGCGAGACTAGCAGTGGGGGTTACACCTACTACTGGTCCGGCATGAGCAATGGTCACCGTGTACGGGGAGTAGCTATAGGCATCTCCAGCAAACTGCAGCCATCAGTTGTTGAGGTTACTCCGGTTGATGAGCGTATAATGCGGGTGAGGATGAAACACACTCTGGGTTTCATGTCTCTTGTTGCAGTGTACGCTCATTACCGAGATGCGTAAACTGAAGAGAAGGAGATGTTCTAACGCCAAACTCGACTCTGTATTAGACCAGTGTCCTCCTCGGGACACACTCATTGTCTTGGGCGACTTCAATGCTACTACTGGCACTGTGAGAGATGGCTACGAGTTGTGTGTTGGTCCCCATGGCTCCGGTACCAGAAACACCAACAGTTCTCTGCTTCTGAACTTTGCAAGGTCCAGAAGGTTGAGAATTGCAGGTTCTTGGTATCAGAGACCAGAGCTGCACCGCTGGACATGGTATAGTAATGCCGGAGGGGTAGCTAAGGAGATCGACCACATCCTCGTTAGTACTCGTTGGAGGATCCTCCAGAACTGCAGGGTTTACCGGAGTGCTGAGTTCTTTGGAACAGATCACAGACTTGTTGTTGCTACACTTAAACTTCATGTCAAGTCCAGAAGAATCTCAAGAGGTAACCATACTGTGTTTCATCTTGAGAAACTGAAGGACTTGACATGTGCTCATGAGTATGCGGTGGCAGTCTCAAATCGGTTTGATGTGCTCGGTGCTCTCGGGGATCCTGTAGAACTGTGGAAAACCTTCAAACGTGAAACTCTACAGGCTGCCAAGGAGTGTATTGGGGAGCGCCCGAGGTCAAGGCGTGGTTTTGTCTCGACGGAGACGCAGGAGAAAATCGAGGAGAGTCGCGCTGCCAGGCTGGCTGGGAACCGGGACCAGCACAGGGCTCTGTCACGCCGGACTAGAACCCTCCCGAGGAGAGACAAGGAGAGGTATGTCAGGAGTCTCGCTGAGGATGTCGAGGGTCATTTGAACGCTAATGACCTCCGACCCGCCTACCGAGCCCTGAAGAAGCTCCGTTCCAAGTCTCCTTCTCGGGCGAGTGCTATTCGAACAGCAGATGGGCGCCTCGTGTCGGACATGGATGGGCAGATGGCTCGTTCGGCTGAGTACTTTGGGCAGTTGTTCACGGTGAACCCTCCAACTGAGCAGCTTCACACCACTGGGTTACAGGCAGTGGATGCCGATCCTCCCATTGACGAAACCGCACCCTCTCTTTGACGAAGTCAGAGAGGCTGTAGCAAAGTTGAAGGGGGGAAAGGCAGCTGGTGTTTGTAATATCATGCGGAGCTCCTCAAAGCTGGGGGTGAGGCCATGATCCGCGGGTTGCATGCTGTCCTGACTGCCGTGTGGCAATCAGGTACCATTCCTCCTGACTGGAAAAGGGGGCTGGTCATCCCTATCTGGAAAAGGAAAGGGGAGCGTCAGGACTGCAACAATTACCGCGGTATTACACTGCTCAGCGTACCAGGCAAGGTGCTTGCCCATCTATTGCTGACACGAATTCCCCAGTCATCTGGTGAAGCATCAGAGACCTCAGCAGTCTGGGTTCACGCCTGGTAAGTCAACAACGGACCGTATCCTAGCGCTTCGTGTCCTGGTGGAACGCCGACGTGAGTTTCGACAGGGGATGCTTGCAGCCTATGTTGATCTCAAGAAAGGGGTTTGACTCAGTGCATCGTGAGTCACTCTGGGATCTTCTGCGACTTCGAGGGATTCCTGCAAGGACTATTGGTTTGATATAAATGGTCTGTATTCTGGGACTGAGAGTGCTGTGAAGTGTGGGGCAGGTGTATCCAGCTTCTTTCCTGTGAATACAGGAGTGAGGCAGGGGTGCGTCATTGCCCCATCACTTTTCAACGCTTGTATGGACTGGGTATTGGACAAGGTTGTAGATCAAAGTGATTGTGGAGTATCCGTCGGCAACACCAAGATCACTGATCTTGTTTTTGCCGATGATGCAGTAATCTTTGCTGAGTCGCTGGAGGTCCTGGTGATGGCTCTCGAGGCGCTGCACGAGGAGGCAAAGCCTTTGGGACTTGAGGTCTCCTGGCTCAAGACCAAGGTCCAGGTATTTGGAGACTTACTAGATGAAGCAGTACAGTCTGTTCATGCGTGTGGCGAGGACATTGAGATCTTGGAAAGTTTTACATACCTTGATAGCGCAGTCCATAATGACGGCGGGTCACGTCAAGAAGTCTTACGACGGATTGGCATAGCCCACGGTGTTATGGACTCGCTCAGCGGGAGTATTTGGCGTTGTCGGTACCTGTGCAGGAGGACAAAGATCCGGATCTTCAAGTCGCTTGTGATCCCTGTCTTACTCTATGGTTGTGAGACATGGACACTAAATAGTGACTTGAAGAGACGAATCAATGCCTTTGGTAATAAGTGTCTTCGCAGAATCATGGGGTATCACTGTGATGATTACGTGTCAAATCAGCGATTGCACCGTGAGACTGAATCGAGGCCTATTACCTGCATAGTCCGTCAGCGCCAACTTCGGCTATATGGGCATGTGGCACGCTACCCTGAAACCGATCCTTCCCATCAGGTTGTATCTGTAAGAGACAATCCTGCGTGGAGGAGGCCAAGGGGGCGCCCACAAGGCTCGTGGCTGGGGCAAGTTGATGTTTCTTGTCGAGAGCTGCTTGGTATGGGAAAGGAGCCTGCATGGGAACTCGCGCGTGTTGACCCCCGGGAGTGGCGTCGTAGGGTGGGCGAGGCGACGCGCCCCCCGGCGTATGCCCCCAATGATTGATTGATTGATATTGGTAGGCAGGAAGTTAATAGAACCATAAACTATATAATCTATACGTAGGCATAGTAACATAGGTATTTGTGGATATTCTTAACGTTTCCTCTTGTGTTTAAAGTGTTCAGTGTTTGCAATACACACGCTTTTTTTTCTCTCTCTCTCTCTCTCTCTCTCTCTCTCTCTCTCTCTCTCTCTCTCTCTCTCTCTCTCTCTCATCTCTCTCCTCTCTCTCTCTCTTCTCTCTTCCTCTCTCTCTCCTCTCTCTCTCTCTCTCTCTCTTTTATACGTTTTCTCCTGTGTCAACGGTTCTTTCATACACACGCTTTTTCTTCTCTCTCTCTCTCTCTCTCTCCTCTCTCTCTCTCTTCTCTCTCTCTCTCTCTCTCTCTCTCTCTCTCTCTCTCTCTCTCTCTCTCTCTCTCTCTCTCTCTCTCTCTCTCTCTCTCTCTCTCTCTCTCTCTCTCTCTCTCTCTCTCTCTCTCTCTCGTCGATGCGTCAAGAACAACACCCCAGACCTTGCTGATGTAACTCATGATAAAAGTGACTGCTAACAATTACTTGAAGCTGTCGAAGCCCTTTTGTGCAACTCATTCGGTACATTTTGAAGCATACTATGTTTTGGGGAAGCTAATGTACTGATATCCAACTGAAATATCCGATCAGGGTGACTTATATACTTACCCGTGGTTGTTGGTAGTCCTGGTAGAAACCCGTCCTTTGAAAAATCTTTAGAAAATAGTCCTTACCCGTGGTTGAAGAGACCTGGTAGAAAAAGAACACAAGCACTCATTAAGTATCTTGACAATCTTTCGCGCCAAAGTAAACGAGATGAGGTGGATGAAGAGTCCTCTGGTTTCTAGTTGATGCAGGAAGGTGGCCACAAACCAGTGAGGGGGCGAATCTGTTCACTTTTTGTGCGTCTGTCTGTCTGTCCGTTCATCCGTCCGTCCGTCCATCTTTCTTTACCTATGTCCCTCTGTCTTTATTTTTGTAACTCTCTCTCTCTCTCTCTCTCTCCTCTCTCTCTCTCTCTCTCTCTCTCTCTCTCTCTCTCTCTCTCTCTCTCTCTCTCTCTCTCTCTCTCTCTCTCTCTCTCTCTCTCTCTCTCTCTCTCTCTCTCTCTCTCTCTCTCTCTCTCTCTCTCTCTCTCTCTCTCTCTCTCTCTCATGTAGTTCAACAAAGTGTTTCTTAAGAAAATAAGGAAGCTACTAGAGGCTGCGAGACATTATATACGTGGTAGTTCCTGTGTGTCTTGGCGTCCAGCAGATCACCGCAGAGTCGCCGCAGCAGCCAGGGCGTCAAGAGGTCTGGGGACGTGGAGGCGGCAGCAGGTACGGGGCGCCGCCAGACTATTAGGACGAATCGCAGGGCTCACCTCATATTGCCGGGAGTAAATTTTCCCCCGTGTCTCACCTGCCCGCTTGATCCGCCTCAGCTGACTCTATTTGTTTCCTGAATCATGACTTAATCCCGTACCCCCTTCCCTCCCTTTCCTCGGCCGGGTAATACAGAGCGTCACGCAGGGGGGTGTAAGGGGGAGGGGGGGACGAAGAAGTAGCACGCCAGGAGAGAAGAAAAAATTGAAGGTACTTTAGAGAGATGAAGAAACATCACCCGGATTAAGAGATAGAAGGGAAGAGGGTCGTCTGTATCTGGAGGGAAAGAGTCTTGCCTCCGAGTTAGCTGGGAGGCTCTGGAGGGCGTCACGCGGAGGCTCAAAACCCACAATCAGTGACGCTTTCAGATTTATGTAAAAGTTTATGTCCTTGCTCAGGTGCGTGGCGGAGAAATCACAGCTTATGGGATGCTGGATTTCACTTGAATTTATGGAAGCTCCTCCTTATATGTGGCGTGATTTCCTCCTTCTATGTGGCGTGATTGCCCTTTGAGGGGCGCTGCGGGTCCCTCTTCTGCACACATGTTAATTCCCTCTCACCAGAATAAAGTATGGAAAGGTATTTAAAGAAATCAAGAAATTAAGGAAAACAAGAGAAAACACACCCTAAGTAAGAGAGAGATGATAGGTTAGCAACGAAGCATGGATGAGAAAGAAGAGGAAGATGATGAATGAGAAGAAAAATGAATGAAAAATGAGAGAAAAGGATGACTTGAGACCGAAATGTCTTGGGGATCATTTGACTTCATTACCAATCGCCTCGGTACCAATTGACATGTAACCTAACAGTATGTTTCGACCATGCACTGATAGGCGAAGACACACATGGGCGCCGCCTCAGCCACTACAGTACGTCACAACTAGAAGAACCTTGCCCTTATGCAACTATGGATTGATTTTGATGTTATGTTATTGATTACGAGATTCTAATGTGCGATTGAGATGAATTTGAAATAACGCAATGTATTGGGACACACACACACACACACACACACACACACCACATACACACACCCACCCACCCACCCACCCACTCACCCACCCACCCACCCACCCACCCACCCACCCACCACCCACCCACCCACCCACCCACCCACCCACACACACACACACACACACACACACACTAAGACTACTTTTTCAGTCGTTTTTCTTCATCGCCTCTTAATCTATAGTTCCAAAAAGTAATATAAAAATAATACAATGAATATGGTGTAAATTTAGGTGACTAGGTGAATCATGAGCCTGATAAAGATTCCATTAAGGGCCGCGGCATCCATCACCACCCTTATCACCTGACCTGACCCCCGCCCCGCCCCGCCCCGCCCTGCCCTCACGGGAGATAAACCACCACTGCACCGGTACGCATCATCATCATCATCGTCATCATCATCATCATCATCATCATCATCACCCACGGCACCTTTTCAACCTTTTTCTGTATTTCTATGTTTCTGTTCTCTTTTTATTCTTGTACACGCCCCCCCTTCTATGTAATCCCCCTTCTATGTAATCTCCCCCCATCTATGTAATCTCCCCCCTTCTATGTAATTTCCCCCATTCTATGTAATCCCCCTTTTCTATGTAATCTCCCCCCCTTCTATGTAATTTCCCCCTTCTATGTAATCCCCCCTTCTATGTAATCCCCCCATTCTATGTAATCCCCCCTTCTATGTAATCTCCCTCCCTTCTATGTAATCTCTCCCCCTTCTATGTAATCTCTCCCCTTCTATGTAATCTCCCCCCTTCTATGTAATCTCCCCTTCTATGTATCCCCCCTTTCTATGTAATCTCCCCTTCTATGTATCTCCCCTTCTATGTAATCTCCCCTTCTATGTAATCCCCCTGTCTATGTAATCTCCCCAGTTCTATGTAATCCCCTCTTTCTATGTAATCTCCCCCTTCTATGTAATCTCCCCAGTTCTATGTAATCCCCTCTTTCTATGTAATCTCCCCTTCTATGTAATCTCCCCAGTTCTATGTAATCCCCTCTTTCTATGTAATCTCCCCCCTTCTATGTAATCTTCCCCCATCTATGTAATCTCCCCCCATCTATGTAATCCCCCCTTCTATGTAGTCTCCCCCCCATCTATGTAATCCCCCCTTCTATGTAATCCCCCCCTTCTTCTGTAATAAACGTGTACACTTGTAAACCCACGCCGATTAGCGCAGTCTCTTGGTTTTCGTTCTTGCGCCACTGTTCGTTCGTCTCCCCGGCCACAATTTTGCGTCGCATATATATGTATTTAATTAATAAACGAGATACTTGCTTCATCATCCGTCTAGCTGTACTTTCGGGAACCTTTTCTTAAGATCTGTAGACTTTGAATATAGTATCATGGTATGTGTGTATGATATAGTATGATAGTTTATAATATAGTATGATAGTTTATAATATAGTATGATAGTTTATAATATAGTATGACAGTATGTGTATTAATCTAGATTTTTCTATCCAAATGTTTACTTTACTCAGACTTCATTCTTCATCTGTTTGTCTGAAGTTGCCAATACCTCAATTATATAAGCATACATACTAGTACCTAAGCATTAATAAATACATATTCCACACTTGCCGAGAAACACACTCACTATTTCACCCGCCGCAGAGTCAAGTGAAATATCTGTTCAATAAATAACTTAATTTTATCGCACCATAATAATGAAGCAGCGTGAGTTGTTTTGAAGACCTGTTGCCTCTATACCTCGCCTTCTACAAGAAACCAAAATACCCGTGCAGAATAGTAGTCTTAAGTAACGTTGAACCTTGATGTATAGATACTAGGAAATAGACGTCCACACTAAAGATGTGGAACGTGTCCAAGCTCGCACAGGCTAAAGTCAACTTTTTAAATACCCTCACCTTAAAATACTTCTATTACAACCTGACCTAGCCCAACCTAACCTTCACCATCCCCTTCTTTGATTTTCTTTACTTTTTACAAAGAAAAGAAAAGTGCTAAATTTTTCTTGAAAAAAGTTTTTAAAAAAATGGTGTGATGATGGCGGTGGTGGTTGTTGTGGTGATGGTGGTGGTTGTGGTGATGGTGGTGATGGTGATGGTGATGGTGATGGTGGTGGTGGTGGTGGTGGTGGTGGTGGTGGTGTGGTGGTGGTGGTGGTGGTTGTGGTGGTGTGGTGATGGTGATGTAGTGGTGGTGATGGTGTGGTGGTGTGTGGGGGTGGTGATGGTGGTGTGGTGTGGTGGTGGGGTGGTGGTGGTGATGGTGGTGGTGGTGGTGGTGATGGTGGTGGTGTGGTGGTGGTGGTGGTGGTGATGGGGTGTGGTGGTGGTGTGGTGGTGGTGGTGGTGGTGGTGTGATGGTGGTGGTGGTAGTGGTGATGGTGATGGTGTATGGTGTGTGGTGGTGGGGTGGGTGTGGTGGTGGTGGTGATGGTGGTGTGGTGGTGGTGGTGGTGGTGGTTTGGTGGTGGTGGTGGTGGTGGTGGTGATGGTGGTGTGGTGGTGGTGATGGTGGTGTGGTGGTATGGTGGTGGTGGTGGTGGTGGTGGTGGTGGTGGTGGTGGTGGTGGTGGTGGTGGTATTTCATAATTGTTATATGCGAATCAAGCTCCAAGCTCCCTTCGCTCGCTTGGACAACTCCTCTCTGTACCCAGGGCTGAAATGACATATTTAACACCTCACACACACCCTACCACGTATATAACACCACGCTAACTCTAAATAACACCTATAACGGCATTAGAAACACGAGTTATAGTGGTTATATGAGGCCTAACACAAGCAGCAGTGTCTTAACCTCCTCGGCTCAGACACTGTTATTGTGAGGGCTACGAATCGAAAAAATATATATTTCCACTACACTAATGCACTACTTTTGCCAGTGCACTAATGTCGCCAGGCACAATATATTACGAATTTTAGGATAAATGCTAAAAACTCGCTTCGCTCGCTTGGACAATGAGTTAAGAGACGAAATATAACCTTTTGTGCCAAATTTCTTCCTTTACGCCTGTATACCCGTTGCCTACAAAAGTAGTCACAAGAAGAAGAAGAAGAATTCGTGGAAACATTTTACAAGCCTATATGACACCTGATTTCGGCTGAAATAGGTGTCCAAGCTCGCCTCGCTCGCTTGGACAATAATAGTCGATATAGTAGATAGTAAGGGGGAGGCTGATCAAAAAACAAATCTTTATTTATTGGGTTATTGCTATAATATTTACACCAGGAGTTAGGGAAACCATATACATGAATTCTAGCCCAATAAACTCATTCTGCGACCGTTTCATTTTTTACCCCTTCACCCCTTTCGGAAAATATACGAAAAATTCAAATGGCTACTACTTCTATAATAATTGCTCAACAGGCATGAAATTAATATGGTACAAGGACCTTGTTCAGCCCTTCAAACCTATAGAGAGAAATCGTAGTGAAAATAACTTGTTTGCAGAATATGATTTTTTTAATTTTCAGCTCTGGCGTGAACCCCCGAAAGAGGAAAAAAAATGAAAAAATTCAACCCTTACAGTTATCGATAAAAAATCTCTATAGAAGCAATCAGGCAGGTCTAGGCATGTTACATGTGAATTTTCATTGAAATATTAAAAAAAATGAAGGAGTAGTTTCAGTTTGAAGGTTGAAAACTTGCGTTTTGAGATACGGGCCGCTAAAGTTTTCGTTGACTTTGAACTCCTATATTATGATCCATAAGTAGATGATATCATGGTATTTGTAGTTATTTTGAAGTCTTGAGTATTTATAACATATAGAATAATATTTCTTCTTATTGAATCATATATGTTGATGCTCAGGCAAATAATCCTCTGTCTTCAGGCTCCTGGTCCCCCCCATGAGGGGTGGGGGTTAATCCTCATAACTACGAAACTAAGGCGAATTTTGATGAAATACTCCACATTCAGACTGTTGATTGCCATACGCAGCTCCAGGAATTTTATTACATTTTTCGTTTTTTCCCAATTTTTGACCAGCCATGGGGGGGATGGTAATTTTCCATAACTACGAAGCTAAAGCGAATTTTGATGAAATACTCCACATTCAGACTGTTGACTGCCGTACGCAGCTACAGGAATTTTATTACATTTTTCGTTTTTTTTCCAATTTTTGACCTGCCGCCCCCCTTAAGTAACGTTGAACCTTGATGTATAGATATAATAGGTGATATAGTAGATAGTAGCAGATACATAGATATAGTAGTAGTAGATATAGATATAGTAGATATTATAGTAGTTGATTCACTGCCGTATATAGAGAGAGGTGGAGGGGGAGGGAAGAGGAATCGGAAGCATTGCTAGATTTTTTTATGTATTTTATTTATCTTGG
Source organism: Chionoecetes opilio (assembly GCA_016584305.1). Lineage (NCBI taxonomy): Eukaryota > Metazoa > Arthropoda > Malacostraca > Decapoda > Majidae > Chionoecetes > Chionoecetes opilio. The sequence continues at coordinate 777,923 of JACEEZ010016557.1, forward strand.
GTATTATTCCAGATGAACACCGAATTCACTTTGGTGGAGAACACTATTTTTTTCTGGTGAGTTTTGATGTGTTATGAATTAATCTGCTGACCGTTTCTGTCGCAAATCTTTTTGTTTTTTTTGTTTTTTTGTTAGGTTAACGTCTAGAGTAAAGGTTAGGTTAGGTTAGGTTAGGTTCAATTTATTTAAGTTTGTCATTTTTGTTGCAAATGGTTTTTTTTCAGACAGAAACGGTTAGCAGATTAATTCAAAACTCATCAAAACTTACCAGAATAAAATAGTTTCGTCTACCTCTAAGGAAGTTCGGTGTTCATCTGGAAATTTACCTTATCTTAATATATACAGTCGATAGTATATGTCTCATTGCGGCAGAGAGAAGCATAAGAGGGATCGGGATACTGTACATTTTTTTTACTCTATGTAGTGGCGCCGCAGCCTGGCTAGAATCGCGAGGCTGTGGCGGGAACTTTGATATTTCTCTCCTATTATCTGTCTACCATCAGACCCGCCCTTCTGAACATCGACCTTTTTTCCCCTCTCTTCCCCTCTCCTCCACTACGCCCTCATGGGAATCCTCTCCCCTTCTACCTCCCTCATACACTCCATTTTTCCTCGGCTGGGTCTATCAGTCCCATTACTCACTCCTTGACCAGCCTCACCCCTCATTATCGAGCTCTTCATCAGGAAGGAGAGAGAGAGGAGAGTACGTCAGAGAGAGAGAGAGAGGAGAGAGAGAGAGAGAGAGAGAGAGAGAGGAGAGAGAGAGAGAGAGAGAGAGAGAGAGAGAGAGAGAGAGAGAGAGAGAGAGAGAGAGACAGAACTAACATGAAAAAGTATGGAAGAAGGGAGTATGCAGTAAAAAAAAGACAGCCAAAGAGAGAGAGAGAGAGAGAGAGAGAGAGAGAGAGAGAGAGAGAGAGAGAGAGAGAGAGAGAGAGAGAGAGAGAGAGAGAGAGAGAGAGAGAGAGAGAGAGAGAGAGAGAGAGAGAGAGAACGTTCTTTGGCCTTGTTCCTTCCCTCTCACCGTCACCTCTCTTCCCTCTTACTGTGCTGTACTACTCAATCACCTTCGATGGATTTATTTATTTATGTATTCATCTCCTAATACGGCAGCATTGTGTTCCTTCCCTTCCCTGCCTCGCCCTCCTTACAGCTGGGTGGAGGGCGAGAGAATGGCGCCATCAAAACGTATACACTCCTGAAGCTTTGGAGGTGATTTGATATTCTTTGCTATAGGAGAAGCAATTATCTTTGTAATCACATAGACTTACGAAGATAAACACATAGAAGCGATGGAGTTAAATGATAGAGAGGATTGTTTCTGGTCAGGGAAAGTCATTACGAAATACAGGCTTAGTATATACAATAAAACCTCTCATATTCGGACTATTTGGGCCAAGGAGTGGTCCGAATAATGCAAGGATCCGAATAATGGGGGGATTATATATATATATATATAAGCTTAAAAAAAAAAAAAGAAAAAAGAGGAGGAAGGGGTCCAAATAATGTCGAAGTCCGAATAATGAGGGTCCGAATACGAGAGGTTTTACTGTACTCTTATATATTTAACGTTATTTCGTGGTGTCATAATGTATAAGAGAATGATATAGTATAGAGAGGATAACATCTGATCTGGGCAAGAGTCATTACGAAATACAGTCTTTTATATTTAACGTTATTTCGGAGTGTCGTAATGTAACCAAGGAAGAGTTATGTGAGAGGAGCACCATGGCAGGCATCCGGGAGTCTGTTCTCACCCTGAAGACACCTTTTACCTAATTAGCAGGGCCGCTAACTTCGTCACGCCCCACTAACGCTGCGACTTCCTTCCTGCAGCGGTCTCTCCTCCCGGGACATGGTATGGGGGTCCTGGGGGGGAGGGGGGAGGGGGATAGCATAGCACCTAGCTTAAGTATGCGCCTTCTTGTCAGTTCTGTGGTCCCCGTAGCTCCAGTGTATTTGGGGTTGGGCAAGTGACGCTGTAGGATGAGGCTTCGATATATATTTAGTATTATTTACTACTGTTATAAACTAGGTATATTTTCAAACACGTTCACACACACACACACACACACACACACACACACACACACACACACACACACACACACACACACACACACACACACACACACACACACCACACACACACACACACACACACACACACACACACACACACACACACACACACACACACACACACACACACACACACACACACACACACACACACACACACACACACACACACACTGTAATTAGTTTCAATAGAACACTTCTCCCTTCTGGTCACAGACAGCTGGCCATGCAATGATGACACCCTTGCATGGGGCACACGTGAACACCTTACCTTGGTCGTGCGTGTCTTCAAGCACTCATAATACACTCGAGATTTATAGACGACATGATATTTTCTTCGGTGTGTATTACCACTATTTCTTTTATGGGAAGATGTTTGATATGAGATGTACACTTCTTATGTACTTTCTAGGTGTCTATAGTTTCTAGGTGTCTTTCTAGGTGTGTAATGTGTATGTATACATAGTTAGTGGAAATCAAAATATGTGTAGAATGTATTACGTGAGCGTTGCTTCTCTTAACCCCTTCACGCCTAGATCTTTCCTTTGCTATAACAAATTGTATGCTGTTAGCTATAAAATTACGAAAAGTAACTGAGTATACCAAATTAGTTAGTCGACAAGGATACTAAACATGTCATATCTATAAAATATTGCTTATATTCACTAAATATCATCTGATGGTAGCTAATTTTCAATGGAAATTACGTTCTGGGTCTGAAAAGGTTAATGCCACAAAGCTTGAAGGTCAGGCTGAGAGCTTTCTTCTAGTTTCTGGATCCGTATTCGCAGCGCCGGCAGCTTAGCACGTCACACTATATAACAAGAGCTTTTACCCGCTGGAGTTTCATTTGTCTTTATGCATCCGGGGATCTTGGCGCCATCACGCTGGGGAAGGCGGTGAAGGGGTGAAGGAGCAGGGTATTCAGGCGGGGGTAACGAGGCGTGCTGATAGTCGCCCCGCCAGATGATAGCATAGCTTTCTGAAGGCTTCGTCGTGCTATATAGTCTTCTTTTTTTTAACGAGGCAAAACTTCCATTCTATCATAAGGTCTCATGCTTAAAATTATGCCTATATTTACCTGATAATATGGTTAACTATGATAAAATACAGCTGAAATTTAGAAGAAGCATACTATTCCCTTCTCCTGGCATCAAATATCAGTCAGTAAGCAGCAAGGATGCAAGCTTTTTTGCCTCGTTAAAAAAACAGACCATAGTTCTATCTGGCAATCATACGAGAGAACATTCACAGCTCTGTATTGCTATTGAAGCTGATCCTGTTCTCGACACTTCTCAAATACCACTTGACACAGTTTCCAAATGAATGACGTAGCGCAATATATTATACAGTGAGAACTGATCCGATATTTTAAAATTGATATATTGGAATTTTGTGAATGGTGTGTTTATGGCAGTGAATGATCGAATTATATAAAAAAAAGTTGTAATTAGCGAGTATTATGCTGTATTATGAGTGTTATATTATATTATATTATATAGTATATGAGCGAGTATTGTGTAGGGAGTATTAGTGGAGGAAGGGCTGTTGAGGCTAGGGGAGGGGAAAGAGGGGAAGGGGAGAGGCTGTGTGGTCCAAGGGGTGCTACGAGTTAACAGAGCCACTGGGGAGGATATATACAACGGGGATTGCTTGATTGATTGCTTGCTTGAATTATGTTTTATTAGGCTTAATTACCACATTGACACGACGCCCTGATGTACTAAACGATGCACAGTCCAAGCGGCACAGGACAGCAGGACAACCCGGCTAATGTGAGAATCTGGGACGTATGACCACCTATAGCGAGTCCCTTTACAACACCTGCCTCTCCGTCCACCTCCTCAAGGACGTCTTGGTTTTGGTCTTGGTGTTGGTTTTGGTCTTGGTCTAGGTGGTGGTCTTGGTCTAGGTCTTGGTCTTGGTGTTGGTCTAGGTCTTGGTCTAGGTCTTGGTTTTGGTCTAGGTATTAGTCTTGGTCTTGGTCTAGGTCTTGGTCTTGGTATTGGTCTTGCTTTGGTCTAGGTCTTGGTCGTGGTTTGGTCTAGGTCTTGGTCTTGGTCTTGGTCGTGGGTTGGTCTAGGTCTTGGTCTTGGTCTAGGTCTAGGTATTGGTCTTGGTCTAGGTCTTGGTCGTGGTTTGGTCTAGGTCTTGGTCTTGGTCTTAGTTTAGGTCTTGGTTTTGGTCTAGGTATTGGTCTTGGTGTAGGTCTTGGTCTAGGTAATGGTCATGGTCTTGGTCGTGGTTTGGTCTTGGTCTTGGTCTTGGTCTTGGTTTAGGTCTTGGTTTTGGTCTAGGTATTGGTCTTGGTGTAGGTCTAGGTCTTGGTCTTGGTCTTGGTCTAGGTCTTGGTTTTGGCAGTGGTCTAGGTCTTGGTCTTGGTCTTGGCCTTGGCCTTGGTCTTGGTCTAGGTCTTGGTCTTGGTCTTGGTCGAGGGCGAACTCCTCCCCGAAACAAGACTATCCACGCCACACATAACTCAGCCCCTCTGTAAATATTATTATTATTTTTTTTTAGCGACACAGCCTCCTCTCGATATTTTACTAAAGAGCCATCGTGAATTTTCCTAACAATGTCTCTTAAATATCACAGCCCAAAACATACTGAGGGGTCTGAGTTGAGAGAGGTTATAGATAGGAAGCAATACATCAGCCCCTCGGCACACTCCATCTCAAAACGCCGACACAGCCTCTCCGGGAGAAATGATGTAATTGGGTGTCGTTTAGATAGCGTCGGGCGGCCCGGGATGTGTGATAGGGCGGCGCTCTCCATTTTGCGGCAGCCTGGGCTCTGATTCTTCTGACATACATGTGGACCGGGGAGTGATGAGACTGTGGGAGAAGGTTTACTGGGAAGAAGGAAGAGCTACTGTTTATGTGTGTGTGTGTGTGTGTGTGTGTGTGTGTGTGTGTGTGTGTGTGTGTGTGTGTGTAGGCCTTTTGTACTTTTTTTTTCTTTAGTAAGGAAAGGATGAAAAATATTGTAAGTTCAGCTTTCTATATTTGACCATTGTTTTATTATGCTTCGTTATTCTTGTAGCAGTGTTACCCGTCAAGATTTTATATTGATCTACGCTTCTTTTCGTCTTGTTCAGTTTTTAAACGTGGTTACTGCGTCGGTGTTGTTTTTTATGAGTGATGAGAATATTTCGACCAGGTTATTAAAAAGGGAGTATATGTTGCTTGATTCTTATGTTGCTTAATTCTTATGTTGCTTAATTCTTATGTTGCTTGATTCTTATGTTGCTTAATTCTTATGTTGCTTGATTCTTATGTTGCTTAATTCTTATGTTGCTTAATTCTTATGTTGCTTAATTCTCACTTTATTGTTGTCCCCTTTCTTTGAGACAATCGTTTTTTCTCCTTTTTGTTCCTTATTGCATTGTCACTCGAAATGTTCAAGTCTTTGGTTATTTACATTGAATTAATCCAAAACTTTGCACAGATTCATCCGTATGTGTGAACGTATCCGGTGCATGGGTGTGTTGACCGCATCACGGCATCCCAGCTCCGGACCCGCACACCCCCGCACGCCCTGCAGGTGCATCAGGCTGGCATAAGTCACGCCCTCCCGCGCCTCCCCGCTAATGCAGAAGTAATTAAGAGCGGCGCCGCAAGTTATGGGCCACCAGTCACCCACAGTTCACCGCCGCGCCCCCGCCCGTGGTTCCGCTCCGGAAATGAAGCCTTCCTGGGCCCGCACCCGCCCCGCCAAACTGACCCCAAATTCCTGATAACAGTTCGGTAAGCGGCGCTCGGCTTCCCATTACAGCCCGCCTTAATGGGGGTCTTGCGGCCTGTTATTTTACCCTCATTGCTGCGTCGCGGCGGCGGAGCGAGGCGCTTCACACTACGGGATTAACGAAGCTGTTTGGCTGCTGGAACTGGAAGTCTTGTGTTCATATCGATGTTTGTTGTTATAATTAGGGACAAGAGGCAAAACAATAATGTACATTCTACATGGGTACGGCAATTAGCGGGATTTTTGTTTAATTCTATTTTTCTTGCCCTCAGCCAGCCCCTTGTGATGTGGAGAAAAACAGTCAAATCGTTGTTGTTCTGCGCGTTGGTTAGCAAAACAGGACGACAGACAGACCTTGAAAACCCCCATTACAGCATTGAGTCATGGCTCCTCTGAAAGATACATGGCAGTCTGTAGCTAATGAGAGATAGTGGACTGAATAGATGTTTATTTAGTTAATCATTTGATCCCGATGGGCATTTGCAGATAAGTCTCACATTGACGTATTCAAGTGTTATAAGAAAATGCCCCCAAAACACGTCTTACCCCGCCAGTATTATATTTCCCCAACGCCTTTACCTGACATACACATCGTCCGTATTCCTCATCACTCACACCCTCCCTTGATATAGAGGGAAAACAAAGCCTCCGTTTTTAGCTCTCTCCCCTCCGCTCCCTCGTCGCCTCATGAGCCTCGACCGCCACACGGGTTTAGTTTTATATCTTCCTGCCTCGCCTGCCGAAAGAATGCCGGGGGAAAATGTGAGGAATGCCACCCGTTTTACACCCATTCCCAGGCCGCGATGTGAATGTCCGTGCGTGATTGCGTGGCGCCGATGACACAGCGACGCCCCGAAACAAGTGAAATATATCCATGATTTCGCCGCCGCCGTGCATCCTAAGAACACCTGGTAACAGTAAAGCATCGGGAACAAATATATATCACCTGGTGTAAGAAAAGAAAAAAATAGGCAAAGAAAAAACGAGGAAATTGAATCACGAGAGAGAGAGAGAGAGAGAGAGAGAGAGAGAGAGAGAGAGAGAGAGAGAGAGAGAGAGAGAGAGAGAGAGAGAGAGAGAGAGAGAGAGAGAGAGAGAGAGAGAGAGAGAGAGGTATGCGTGATTTAGATGCGCACATATAGCAAAAAAGAATGACGTACGAAATGCGCATTAGAGAAAAGACTGAGAGGGAAAGGTCGTAAGAATGAGGAGAGAGAGAGAGAGAGAGAGAGAGAGAGAGAGAGAGAGAGAGAGAGAGAGAGAGAGAGAGAGGAGAGAGAGAGAGAGAGAGAGAGAGAGAGAGAGAGAGAGAGAGAGAGAGTATTATGGAATAAAGGTGGGTGAGGGGCGAGGAGAGGACTAGACAAAGGGATGCTGGACAAGGGAAGATTGGTGGACTGTTTTATGGCAAATAAAAGACGCTGTCCTGCTTATATGTGATCGAATCGATGTTTATAGGAGAGAGAGAGAGAGAGAGAGAGAGAGAGAGAGAGAGAGAGAGAGAGAGAGAGAGAGAGAGAGAGAGAGAGAGAGAGAGAGAGAGAGAGAGAGAGAGAGAAATTGGTAGGATTGTTCTAGCGTATCACAGCTGCCAGTAAATAGTTTGTGTTATAGGTGCAAGGATAAGTAACTCGCATTCGACGTAGAGTCATTTAACCCCTTGAGGCCCAGAACGTAATTTCCATTGTAATTTGGATACCATTAGACGATTTTTCGTGATTATAAGCAATATTTTATAGATATGACCTGTTTAGTATCCTTGTCCACTAGCTAATTTGGTATATTAAGCTACTTTTCGTAATTTTATGGCTAACAACAGACGATTTTTTATAGCCAAGATAAGATCTGCGTGAAGGGGTAAATGTTGAAGGGTCTACAAGTAATCCTGCTCTTCATAAGGAACATCGAAAATGACAATGTTAATTTGACACAAGAACAAGTTTTTGGTCGAGGCGAGGCGAGGAATAATAATTGATTCATAATATGTAGTGTGTTACGAAGAGCCGAGAGTCCGGACCACTTGTGTCTCCGCCCCGCCCCTGCCCCGCCTGCCCCGCTTTTGCTCGCCCCTGCCTCGCCCCTGCCCGCCCTGCCCCGCCTCTGCCCCGCCTGCCCCGCCTGCCCCGCCTACCCCGCCTGTCCCGCTTTTGCTCGCCCCTGCCCGCCCTGCCCCGCCTGCCCCGCCCCTGCCCGTTCTGCCCCGCTTTTGCCCGCCCCTGCCCGCCCTGCCCCGGCCCGCCCCTGCCCCGCCCCTGCCCCGCCCTTGACCACCCTGCCCCGCCTCTGCCCCGCCCCTGCCCCGCTCCTGCCCCGCCCCTGCCCCGCCCCTGCCCGCCCTGCCCCGTCCCTGCCCGCCCTGCCCCGTCTTGCCCCGCCCCTGCCCCGCCTGCTCCGCCCCTGCCCCGCCCCTGCCCCCCCCCCTGCCCCGCCCCTTCCCCCCCTGCCCCGCCCCTGCCCGCCCCTGGCCCGCCCCTGCCCGCCCTGCCCCGCCTTCGTCCGCCGTCACCAAGAACTCGCAGTAAGAATGTTTAAGCAGAGGGTCGTCACGCAGACTACAACTAAACTTTCTTGTCTTGCGGTGTCCAGAGACCTGAATTTACTTTCCAGAACAACTAGTTTTGAGGCGCCGCGGTGCATGTCGGGAAATGTTGGCCTGGGAATTGTCGTTTGTGTCTGGAGAAGAAATAAAAGTATTACATTGAAATACAATTAATCTTTATTAGATATGAAAACTAGCTCATTCCTCTCATACGACCTTGAAAAAAATGCAAAATGATGCGTTGTAACATTGAGTGCCTAAGATTTTTAAGTTAGTCATGAAAAATATTAAAATGTGTGTGTATTTGTGCGTGTGTGTGTGTATATATGTGTGTCTGTGTGTGTGTGTGTGTGTGTGTGTGTGTGTGTTGTGTGTGTGTGGTGTGTGTGTGTGTGTGTGTGTGTGTGTCGTCCGTTCCTAGCACTCCCCAACGCCCCACAGCCTTCCGCCGCGCCGGACAATGCCAGCACTTCCTTAATTGTTCTTTCTAAACAATGACATCATTTTTATCACGGTTCTTTATGATGCTTTTTTCCGAATGTATTTGAGGCAACACCAGCGCTGTGTGTGTGTGTGTGTGTGTGTGTGTGAGAGAGAGAGAGAGAGAGAGAGAGAGAGAGAGAGAGAGAGAGAGAGAGAGAGAGAGAGAGAGAGAGAGAGAGAGAGAGAGAGGAGAGAGAGAGAGAGAGAGAGAGAGAGAGAGAGAGAGAGAGAGAGAGAGAGAGAGAGAGAGAGGGGAGAGAGAGAGAGAGAGAGAGAGAGAGAGAGATAAACCAACAAACAGCTACGGTAAGAATAGATGGGTAGCAGAGACAAGAGTATATCGCCAAAAGATATAAACACACACACGATATGTAGTATTCCATAATGACTCTTTTCACTGCCATCATTTTGTTTTCATTGCGTTGTATTTGCAGTCCTGATAGCCACACGGAGCTTCGTGACACCCAAGGCATCGTAAACTGCGGTCCCATCAACGTTCACGGCAATGATAAAGTGCTGACGTGTTCATGGGTTTTCTTTGATCCTTCACCCATGCCTTCCACGGTGCATGACATGGGTTGGGCTCGTGGGGGGTTCTTGAGGCGCGTTAACCCCAACCCAAGGCCGAGAGAGTCTTACTCTTAGTCTTACTCTAAAGGACTCTTAGTCCTTTAGCCTTGCCCCAACCCATGGCAGGAGGCGGCGGCGGGGCGGGTGTGACTGACCCATGACTTTTTTTTTCTCTCTTTTCTTTTTTTACATCTGTGCCTATAGCGCCTGTAGGCAGTGGTGACCCAGGGCTCGGATGGTAGGCTCTGGAGGTTCACTTGAGGGCTGTGATGGTTGGCCCTCGCCCGTGGTGGCGCAGGCAGGATTCTTATAGTGACGCCTGTGATTAGAGGCTCATGCCGCCGCCCTGAGTCCTCCGATGCACTCGCAATCGAAGGTAGAGTTGATAGGCAGGGCATGTAGGTGTTCTCTTAGGCCACTCGGCGGTGCAGAAAGGTTTTGGTTTCCTTCAGGGATCGAACTCGGGTCACCAAACTCGGGTCACCAAGAACGCCAGTCGGAGACGCTAACCACTCCGCTACCGCCTCCCCATGACTACAATGCCCTGTTCATTGTGTGGTACTTCTCTTCTGGTCGTGGTCTTCTCAAGTATTTTCTTAACCCCTTGAGACCCAGAACGTAATTTCCATTGTAATTTGGGTACCATAAGACGATTTTTAATGAATATGAGCATTTTTTTTTATAGATATCACCTGTTTAGTATTTTTGTCGACTAAATAATTTGGTATATTAAGTTACTTTTCGAAATTTTATGGCTAACAGCAGACGATTTTATATAGCAAAGGAAAGATCTGGGCGTGAAGGGGTTAACATGAGGATGTGTAACCCCCATTAGTGCAGGAATGATGGCTGGGCGTCCAACTGTGCGTGAGGCAACATGTTAGTGAGGCATCCTTAAAACGAGTGTTTCTGTGAATCATCAACGGTGTGTCAATGTTGTTGTGATGTTTTAATGCAGCCTTTCCTTACTCTCTGCTGTGTGGTTATTAGGTGCCCACAATACAAAGGGTTGGTTTTCTTTTTTTAAAGGTAATCATGAACATTCAGTTGTAATGACACTAAGCTGAGGCTGATTGATGAGGTATTGTTACGCGGGGAGACATGTCTCACTACAATACAATCAATACATATATAAATGATTAACTGATTAAAATGAAAAAAAGCAAAGGAACCTATCATAATAATGCCTAATTAAAGAATACAAAGCTCTCGCTGTAGCCTCAGCCTTGATAGGAGAAGAAGACTTGCGGCAGAAGATCCATCAGCGCCAGCCAGTGGCAGACGCCCAGGGCACCCAGCACCAGCAGCACCGGGCAGGCGCGGTGGCCGTGGAACAGATCCAACATTTGCTGTGTAAGAGAAGGCTTTTCTTGAACTGGCTCTTTATGCCACCGACTTACCCATGTTACAGGCAAGGTGACGCCTGTCTTGGCGGCAGAGACCATCTTTCCCTCCACGTCTCTTACATATCTGTAAAGCATGACAAATACATTCTTGACGGGGGAGACGCTCTTCTTCTCTTCTTCTCTTCTAGTGACAAATCTCCACAGCACAAGAGCTTCTTCATGCAGCTTTTCCCGCCGCACAACAGATTTTTCATGCAGCTGCTTCCGCCGTACAAGAAGTGACTCCTTGACTCTTTCATAGCGTGTTTGAGGCTTGTTTTCCCGCCACCACAGATGCCGCCACGGTGTCTCCATTACATGCTTCAGCGGTGCCAAGCCTCTTTTCGGTGCCTTTATTATATGCCTCAACGGTGCATCCATTACATGCCGCAACGGTGCCAAGCCTCTTTTCGGTGCCTTCAGTACATGCCTTAGCGGTGCCAAGCCTGTTTTCGATGCCTTCAATACTACATATTTTGGCGCTGAGTAAAGTGTTCTAGTGATGTACACATTGAAGTGGTGTAACCGTGTTATTTGTTCTTTCAAGAACCTCCAGGGTTTGGGAAGACCAGTGACGTGTGGTCTTGGTATATAATGAGCCAATGCCTTCCCTCCGCCCCTCACGGCTCTCAGTGAGCCGTGGAGACCCTTGGACACACAGCACAGGATTGCCAGCACGGTGTGTGATGCCTTGTCCGCGATGTCCTGCACGGCGTAGAGGTCCTGGCTGAGGTCTGGCACCCAGTAGGGGACCCTGTAGGCGGAGGCCGCAAACACCAGGCACAGGGTGACGAAAAGCAGCGCCAGTACCGCCGGGGGGATGTTGCAGCGCGCGGAGTCCGCACTGGGGGAGGCGACCTGGGGGTGTGGCCGCCGTGGCCGCCGTGGCAGGGGCTCCGCGGACACCAAGTCGATGCACTCACACCGTGGGCCATAGTTCCTGCCCGTGCGGGTCTGCTTGAAGCAGCTAGAGCATGAGCTTGAGCAGCTGGAGTGACAGTGCTGCTTCTTGTCGTCGGCGCTGTTGCCCTCGTCCTCGTCAGCGAGCCCAGACGAGGGCAACGACTCTTTCTTGATGATGGTTGAAATTTTGGTGGAGCTTGAAAACAATATTCAAATAAGTAAGATCCTCATCTGTTCGTCTGGGAAAGGAAGAAGCGGTGCGCCAAGGGAGGTCCGAGGCTAATGTGGGAGATTCATTATCATAACTGCGCCAAGGTTTTGGTGGCAGGCTGGGTTGCCGATCCTGCCCGCGAGGATCACCCTGACCAGGGGGCGCGGCGCCTCACCACGCAGCGGGAAACACAAGAACATGAAGAGGAGGAGGAGGAGGAGGAGGATTGTGATGATGAGGAGTATTATAACGAAGAGGAAACATGATTACTCAATTAATGTTTCATCTGCATCGGAAGAAAATATCGCAATGCAGCAACACAAAAGAAACTTTCGGAAGTCAACCATTTTTTCATCATTTTTTTGTGGCACAAAACATGATTTGTTATGAATCTGCTAGAATAAAAGTAACATACAAGAAATACTTTGATCAGATGCAACATAACCAAGCCACAAACACTATAATTTGAAAGTTCAGTTGTTTTGATTTGAGGGTGAAAAGGTGTAGTTTCCTATCTTATCGAGGCAGCAATAACACACAAGTATGTAACAAAGCACCGAGCGATCGCCAACACCCAAGGTCACCAGATCCGCCAAGGTCACGGGCTGATCACGGATTCCTGAACCAGAATGACGTGCCTGTAATTACATCGCAGGTCAAAGCAGGCCAGACCGTTCTTCTAGCAAGGGTGGACGCCGGCAGCTCCGTCGTGATGGAAACTAGGCGTGTGTCGCCTGCCTATTGAAGGATAGCATCGTGTGTTACAATACAACAACGAAAATACAGTCTCTTCACGACTGTTGCAGCCACACGATTAAGCTACAATTGTTCCTTCACTATTACTGCAGTCACTGTTATGCGTCCTATAAGTTCTCAGAGTCATCACAGCCTCCTGGTCGTCCTCAAAACCCCACCTCAGTCTACCTTGTCTTCCTTAGCTCCGCGTCCCTCCTAATCCCCGTGTTCCCGCCCAAAACACACCGCGTCCTCCGAGCTTGAGCCAGAGTACTCCAGGAGCGCGTTCGTAACACTACCAATGCACATCTATATCGTACGTACTTCATAACTGATTCAACGTTATAGCTTTGAGTCTGTGATGGTTCTCTATCGCTATCATTATTACACAGACTATACCATGACACCCGGCATATCACCACGTGTATCTCGCGGCTTCTTGAAGTTTCCTTATTGTCTTAGGTTTTTCTTTTGTTCATATCACGGTACGAAGCAGCCGACCGGGTGCCCTGGTCTGGTTTTGAACTGAGGTACATTATGGATACATTGAAATTAATAAATATGTAACTTAGTTGTGTAGTAATAAGAAAAGACGCCGATGAAATAGCTGGTCACACAGTTAATTATGTAAATACTTGAACCTCAGAGGCGGTCCACGGGATACAAGCAGGGCGGAAAAGTGGGTAAAGCCTTTTTCACACATTCTAGAGTAGCGTGCCAAATTGTGGCGACTCGTTACTCGCGAAAACACGTGGGCGCATTCGTAGGTACTCGTGGATAGTCGCCATCAAGTCGTATCAAGTCGTGAGAGTCGTGGCAGGGTTGCGAGGAGGAGGAGGGAGACGTGAGGACAGAAGGCGGCGGGGTGGAGGGAGGAGTGGCTGATAGAGGGACGTGTATAGCATGGAGGGATGATTTGAGGGGCTGGTAACGAGGATGGATGGATGATTTAAGGGCTGGTGGCGGCGAGTGTGGCGAGGACAGTAAGGCGCCAGGGATGATAGACGAGCAGCAGCAGCACGCTATGGCAGTCACACCAGACATAAGTAAACGGTAGTGTGTGGGCCTATAATTACGTTATCTGATGAACTAAACTAATTTCCACCATGTGTGTAGGACAAAAAATGAACGGCAGAAAGAAGGCTTTTCTCTCGCCTTCGGAAATGAGTTCACAGCGTAGAGAGACACGAACCGGCGTAAATTAATAAGAAAAAGACATCGAGGAAGCGCATATTATATTATTGCCTTCATATTACACAGTTTATCCAATGCTGATGATGACTAAACTGTGTCGATGTGATTTAGTCTAAGGGAAATGCAACTCAAATTACATTACTCAATTCAATTATATATTGATAAGAACATAAGAAAATAAGGATGATAGTGAAAGTTTGGGTGAACCATTCATTGCATAACGACTCAGGTGCGAATCGAGATCACGCCAAGAACGGGTCAGATGCACTCAAGGAACGTTTAATTCGTTTAACCCCTTCACCCCCAGATCTTTCCTTTGCTATATAAAATCGTCTGTTGTTAGCCATTAAATTACGGAAACTAACTGCATATACCACATTAGTTAGTGTACTAGGATAATAAACAAGTCATATCTATAAAACATTGCTTATATTAATTAAAAATCGTCTAATGGTACCCAAATTACAATGGAAATTACGTTCTGGGTCTCAAGGGTTGTAGCCTTTAGTTTGACGCAGAAAACTAGAATAGTATGAGCCAGCCGTATTAGTAATTGGCCTACGATTAGACCGTCCTTGATTCGACTAAACCAATGTTATATTTAGAATACGTAGTCCTTTAACCCTACATTGATAGTCAGTACTATTTCTATGTTTTGGCTCGACATGCGATTTTGTAGTGGAACGATCGGGCATGTAATAGGTATATACCTGGTAATAGTATTGCTGCCCTTGG
>JACEEZ010016557.1:795000-797500 GCA_016584305.1 Chionoecetes opilio
ATGGAAAGATGGCACATAGATGGCTTAATTCTTCATGTCTACCTGAGTAAAATGTTTTTAAAATGAAGAAAATTGATAAAGAAATAAGGGCCATGAACACTTACGACAGACAATTTTACATGGGGAAACGAGATTTACAATGCCCCCTTAACCCTTCACGTCCAGATCTTTCTTGGCTATATAAAATTGTCTATTGTTAAGCCATAAAATTACGAAAAATAACTGAATATACCAAATTAGCTAGTGGACAAGGATACTAAACAGGTCATATCTATAAAATATTGCTTATAGGCACTAAAAATCGTCTAATGGTAGCCAAATTACAATGGAAATTACGTTCTGGGGATCAAGGGGTTAAGAAGACAGACAATTTAACATGGAGAAACGAGATGTACAATGCCCCGTCAGGAAGCTCTAACAATGAAGGTCATACCGGCAGTGTCTTTGGCTAGGGCGAGATGGAACCATTGTATTGGCAGAGAAGAGAAAAAAAGGTTTCCACACACTTAACCCCTTCAGACCCAGAACGTAATTTCCATTGTAATCTGGCTACCATTAGACGATTTTTAATGAATATAATCAAGAATTTATAGAGATGACCTGTTTAGTATCCTTGTCGACTAACTAATTTGGTATATTCAGTTACTTTTCGTAATTTTATGGCTCTACAACATACGATTTTTCATAGCAAAGGAAAGATCTGGGTGTGAAGGGGTTAACACGGCCGACCACACTGCTATACCCTCCTCAAGCTAAGCGATCGCGAAGACTGTCCTGTTTACCACACTCACAGTAAGCAACGTCGCGATTTAGTGTAATATATATATATTTTTAAACATGTAAAGTGTAGGTGTGCCGCGCCTTGTATTTTGTAATGTTAAGTGTGTACCTGAATTACATGGAACAAACTGGGATAAATGAAGAACAGAGATAGATAGTGATACCTTGATTACCTAGAACAAACTGGGATAAATGAAGAACAGAGATAGATACTGATGAATAGAAAGACACAATAATGACTACCAATGATGATGATGATGATGGTGATGACCTCTTTGTCTGATACACGTGGCAAGTCAAAGGCTGATCGACCACTATACTCTTTATTTTGTTCTCTTTTTATTCGTTTTTCTCTTTATGAGTTTTGAGACGTTAAAGAGTGCGAGGCAACAGCAAAGGTCACCGTGCCACCCTTCCGGCAGGTCAATCCAGGGTGGCAGGGAGAAGGAGGCTGGTAGGGTGTCAGAGGGATGGCAGGGTAAAGGAGGCTAGTAGGGTGGCAGAGGGATGGCAGGGTAAAGGAGGCTGGTAGGGTGTCAGGGAGATGGCAGAGAGAAGGAGGCTGGTAGGGTGTCAGGGAGATGGCAGGGAGAAGGAGGCTGGTAGGGTGTCAGGGAGATGGCAGGGAGAAGGAGGCTGGTAGGGTGTCAGGGAGATGGCAGGGAGAAGGAGGCTGGTAGGGTGTCAGAGGGTTGGCAGGGTAAAGGAGGCTGGTAGGGTGGCAGGGAGATGTCAGGGTAAAGGAGGCTGGTAGGGTGGCAGGGAGATGGCAGGGTAAAGGAGGGTGTCAGGGAGATGGCAGGGAGAAGGAGGCTGGTAGGGTGTCAGGGAGATGGCAGGAGAAGGAGGCTGGTAGGGGTCAGGGAGATGGCAGGGAAGAGGAGGCTGGTTAGGGTGGCGGAGATGGCAGGGAGAAGGAGTCTGGTAGGGTGGCAGGGAGAAGGAGGCTGGTAGGGTGGCAGGGAGATGGCAAGGAGAAGGAGTCTGGTAGGGTGGCAGGGAGATGGCAGGGAGAAGGAGGCTGGTAGGGTGAAATGGCAGGGAGAAGGAGGCTGGTAGAGTTGGCAGGGAGATGGCAGGGAGAAGGAGGCTGGTAGGGTGGCAGGGAGATGGCAGGGAGAAGGAGGCTGGTAGGGTGTCAGGGAGATGGCAGGGAGAAGGAGGCTGTAGGGTGGTCAGGGAGAAGGAGGCTGGTAGGGTGTCAGGGAGAAGGAGGCTGGTAGGGTGTCAGGGAGAAGGAGGCTGGTAGGGTGTCAGGGAGAAGGAGGGTGTAGGGTGTCAGGGAGAGGAGGCTGGGTAGGGTGGCAGGGAGAAGGAGGCTGGTAGGGTGTCAGGGAGAAGGAGGCTGGTAGGGTGTCAGGGAGAAGGAGGCTGGTAGGGTTGGCAGGGAGAAGGAGGCTGGTAGGGTGTCAGGGAGAAGGAGGCTGGTAGGGTGGCAGGGAGAAGGAGGCTGGTAGGTGTCGGGGAGAAGGAGGCTGGTAGGGTGGCAGGGAGAAGGAGGCTGGTAGGGTGTCAGGAGTGGCAGGGAGAAGGAGGCTGGTAGGGTGTCAGGGAGAAGG
This sequence comes from Chionoecetes opilio, assembly GCA_016584305.1. Taxonomy (NCBI): domain Eukaryota; kingdom Metazoa; phylum Arthropoda; class Malacostraca; order Decapoda; family Majidae; genus Chionoecetes; species Chionoecetes opilio. The sequence goes on from JACEEZ010016557.1 coordinate 797,340, forward strand.
AGGGTGGCAGGGAGAAGGAGGCTGGTAGGGTTGGCAGGGAGATGGCAGGGAGAAGGGTGCTGGTAGGGTGTCAGGGAGAAGGAGGCTGGTAGGGTGGCAGGGAAGAGGAGCTGGTAGGGTGTCAGGGAGATGGCAGGGAGAAGGAGGCTGGTAGTAGGTGT
>JACEEZ010016557.1:805000-815000 GCA_016584305.1 Chionoecetes opilio
TGTCAAAAGAGTTTATAGACAAATGGTGGAGCCTTGTAGATACAATGAAAAACATTGATTTGAAAGCACATGTGTTATGTTCTTGTGCTTAAACCGGCAGAGCAATACAGACCGTTACAGGAACTACCACGTGTAGGTCTCACGGCCTCTTGTAGCTTCCCTGTTTTCTTATGTTCTTATGTTATGTAAGGACCAGAGTCAGACTTTAAGATAGGGAGCATTAAGAATGTAACCCTTTAGTCTGTAAGTTACTCTACTCCAATGAAATGTTGAATGTAACTTCTCTGTAAACTGTTAACTAGTATAAATAAAAAAAATAAAAGAGAGAGAGAGAGAGAGAGAGAGAGAGAGAGAGAGAGAGAGAGAGAGAGAGAGAGAGAGAGAGAGAGAGAGAGAGAGAGAGAGAGAGAGAGAGAGAGAGAGAGAGAGAGTTCTAATTTCAAGGTTTTGTACATTTATCAACATTACACTGATGTACTTTAACCTTACCTCAGTTTATTTTCTTTAATTTTGTCTTCTTCTGTACCTCCTAGCTCTTATTAATCTCCTTCTATTTCTCAACCTTCTGTTTTATTATTATTTTCTACATCTTATTGTTATGCATCATATTTTTTTGTAATTAGCTATATTATTATTTATTATTATTATTATTATTATCATCATTAGTGTTATCAAATCATTATTATTATTATTGTTATTATTATTATATTATCATCATTATTGTTATCTTTCCTATCTCATTTCATCACCTCTCTTCATCTCTCTCATCTCCATTTCTATCCTTTCATATCATCTCATCTTATCCTCCTCCTCCTCCTCCTCCTCCTCCTCCTCCTCCTCCTCCTCCTCCTCCCCCTCCTCCTCTTCCTCCTCCTCCTCCTCCTTTTCCTCCTCCTTTTCCTCCTCCTCCTCCATCTCCTCCTCCTTTTCCTCCTCCTCCTCCTCCTCCTCCTCCTCCTCCTCCTCCTCCTCCTCCTCCTCCTCCTCCTCCTCCTCCTCCTCCTCCTCCTCCTCTCCTCTTCCTCCTCTCCTCCTCCTCACGCTTCACACTCTTCTTCGCAATTCCTGCCGCAAGATTAATGGGACGTGCGGTTAATAGTTGGATTAAAGGATTTTAATGCCACTACCCTTGCTGTTGCACCGGCTCCCCTTGCCCCCCCCCCCTCCACCCTGCCCCCCTTTCTCCCCTTGGTCTCCCTTCCTTCCTTTAGCCCTTTCCCCTCTTATCTTCCTCTTTTCGTCCTTATCTTTGAACTATTTATCTTTCTGTAATTATCTTTCCTTCTTCCTTTTCTCTTTTCTTCCTTCCTTCTTCCTTCCTCCTTATCTTTGAACTATTTATCTTTCTGTAGTTCTCTCTTTCCTCCTTCCTCTTCTCTGTTCCTCCTTCCTTCTTCCCTTCGTCCTTATCTTTGAACTATTTATTTATTTTTGTATCTCTCTTTCCTGCTGTCTCTCAATTTTCTGGGTTTTTATTCTTCCATGATTATGCAAATTCATCCTCATTCTCCATCGCCACAAAGGTCGTTTTAGTAGACGTAACGTATTTTAGGTTCGTGTGGTATATAGTCGGAAGCTTCAATCTCCGAGGCTGCAAGGAGGTTTAGTTTAGAGGTTTACAGGAACGACCACGTGTAGGTCTCACGGCCTCTTGTAGCTTCCTTATTTTCTTATGTTCCTATGTTAGTTGCTCAGTCGACTCTTCCACACGATTTTGCCGTCTTCGGGTTGCTCGCTGCTACTTTCTGGTTCCTTCCTTTATAGTACCCTTTTGTCCTCCTTCTCTCCCTCTTTCTCACGCCCTTCTTGCCTCATTCTTCTTATTCTTAGATAGGGAAGAGAGGTGGATGTAGGTAGAGTTAAGTAACAGGAACTACCTCGTGTAGGTCTCTTTCCTCTTGTAGCCTCATGTAGCTTGTAGCCTCTTGTATAGCTTCCTTATGTTCTTATGTTCTTATGTTCTTATGTTCTTATTCTTCTCAGCGCCTTGTGACCGTTCTACCTTTGTACTTTGTGTTCTCTCCCACCGCCTGTCCTTCACCTATTCTCTTTTACGTTCTCCATCTCTTTCCGTTGTGAGGCGTACAAATGATGTCCTGAATAAAGCTGTGCGGGGCGAGAGAGTCTTAAGTCAGCACACACCTGGGTCTCGCGCTGTCCGGGCGGGATCCACCTTCATTCATAGGGATAAATACTAACTCGCCCTGAAGCCTTATGTTATTAATGTTCCCCCGGCCCTCGCGAGTCCCAGGTTTCCCTTGGCGTGTTCGGGCCGCAACAGAGAGAAGAGTTCATCACATAGACAGATCAGATTATTTATTGATCACTGTTTGGAGAACATTACATAAACATAAAATATCTCAAGAAGATAGATGTACAGCAAAATGTAAAGTGAAATTGTAATTCAATCGTAACCAAGGTATTTGTTAATGAAAAGGGACACATGAGCGGACACATGGTGCCTGTAAACCTTTCCTTGGCCTGCCTGTCACACCTTCTGAAATGTATAAGACCATAAGAACATCAGAAAATAAGGAAGCTACAAGAGGCCGTGAGACATACACGAGGTAATTCCTGTTACTTAGCTCTACTTACATCCACCTCTCTTCCCTATCCATGAATTTATCCAGACTCCTTTTAAAGACCCCTATAGACTCCGCCTTGACCATCTGACGACGAGTCCATTCCAATCATTCACCACCCTATTTGTGAACCAGTTTCTCCCTATTTCTAGTATAAGTGCGGATATTGACTTTGACTGTAATCATTGTATTGTCACTCCCCTTGGTGTAATATTTTAGTAGCATTTGTTATAACGAGCTCTTACGCGTTATCCATTCACCCTTTGTTCTTACCTTTGCGGCGGAGGTCAAGGCAAGGTCAAGGCGGTCAAGGCAAGGTCAAGGAGGTCAAGGCGAGGCTTAGAGATTTATGGCTATCCACTACCAGGGTCATTAACCCCTTGAGACCCAGAACGTTATTTCCATTGTAATTTGGGTACCATTAGACGATTTTTAATGAATATAAGCAATGTGTTATAGATATGACTTGTTTATTATCCTTGTCGACTAATTAATTTGGTATATTAAGCTACTTTTCGTAATTTTATGGCTAACAACATACGATTTTTCACATAGCAAAGGAAAGATCTGGGTGTGAAGGGGTTAAACCTGCATGACAATCAAGCATTTCTGCACTTATATCCTCACCCCAGAACGCGGGCGCCAACAAGACCTTAAGTAAGAACATAAGAACATAAGAAAATAAGGAAGCTACAAGAGGCCGCGAGGCCTACACGTGGTAGTTCCTGAAATTGTATGTATCTACATAGTTCCAGGTACTACGAACAGTGCCGTAAAGATGCCCTTCCTTCCTCCTCCTCGTCCTCCTCTTAATTCCCTCCTTACAAATAGAAATACTATAATTAACCCCTTGAGGTCAGAACGTAATTTCCATTGTAATTTGTGTACCTTAAGACGATTTTTAGTTAATATATGCAATATGTTATAGATATGACCTGTTTAGTATCCTTGTCCACTATCTAATTTGGTTTATTTAGTTAGTTTTCGTAATTTTATAGCTCGACAACATACATTTTTATATAGCAAAGGAAAGATCTGGGTGTGAAGGGGTTAATGCTCCTACTATTACTCCTCCTCCTAGATATGGTTCTAGTACACACACATACACATACTGCTGCCGTAAAGATGCCTTACCTAAGAGTATATAGCGAAGGAAACACACCAGACACCCGCCCCGCACCCTCCGCCTCCCGGCACCGACACTCGCGCGGCGCCCGGGGAGATTTGCATCGCGGGAAGGATCAGGCAGCTCCGGGCGCCACACCTGCCCGCCTGATTTGCAGCGCCTCGCCACACCTGTGCAATTGTGCGGCTCACCTTGTGCCTGGCTGCGTCTTGACTCCCACGCAGCACCAGGGTTACGCTTCATTGTTATCTATCTATCTATCTATCTATCTATCTATCTATCTATCTATCTATCTTTCTATATCTATCTATCTATTTATCTGTTCAACAAAATATACATATTACAAAAATCAATCTTTTTATCTATCTATATATCTATCTATCTCTATCTATCTATCTATCTATTTATCTATCTATTTATCTGTAACAGCAAAATATACATAAAACAAAAATCAATATATCTATCTATCTATCCATCTATTTATCTATCTATCTATCTATCTATCGTTCCCCTCCTACCAGAGACTCGCTATGACAGGCAAGAATGACAAACCAAGACCGATGACTTTATGAAATAGCCATGTGAATTATTTATGTGAAGTTTGCTTGTAAGTGATGTGTGTGTGTGTGCGTGTGTGTGTGTATGTGAGTGTATGTGTGTATGTGTGTGTGTGTGTGTGTGTGTGTGTGTGTATGTGTGTGTGTGTGTGTGTGTATGTGTGTGTGTGTGTGTGTGTGTGTGTGTGTGTGCGTGTGATAATTTTCGCTCTTGCACATTAAACAGCTTTAATTTCTTAGTAATTCCGATATGTATTCAATGCCTTCCTATGGCGATGACACACACATACACACACACACACACACACACACACACACACACACACACACACACACACACACACACACACACACACACACACACACACACACACACACACACACACACACACACACACACACACTGTCTGTGTGTACTGCAAATTTAGATTAGAAATTTCCGTCTGTCAAAGAGTCTTGGCTCGACAGACCATGCCGTTAATAGACATGGTATATATAAGTTTGTTTATATAATTTATAGATGTAACAATTATGGCAATAAATTTACTATTACTATTATTACTATTACACACACACACACACACACACACACACACACACACACACACACACACACACACACACACACACACACACACACACACACACACACACACACACACACACACACACACACACACACACACACACACACACACACACACACACACACACACACTTTCGCCAGCAGTGGTGTATGCGAATCAGAACTTTAACTGTCTCGGTACACGAACAAAAGAATCAGGACTCTTTTGTTCCGCCACTCCGTCTGTTGGTCTTTGTAACATAATAGTTTTGACGTCTTCACTTGGCCACACACAACAGATTACAGACGTCCGCACTCCCTCACCGGCTCCTAAGGCAACAAACAATCATTCCTTTCACAAACAATAATACAGTTATTTTCTTGAATATACACACAATTCAGTAGAAAAAGGATATAGAGACGGGAAGCTTACATGGTAACCGAAACACACACACACACACCACACACACACACACACACACACACACACACACACACACACACACACACACACACACACACACACACACACACACACACACACACCACACACACACACACACACACACGACGCACGCACGCACGCACGCACGCACGCACGCACGCACGCACGCACGCACGCACGCACGCACGCAGCACGCACGCACGCACGCACGCACGCACGCACGCACGCACGCACGCACGCACCACACACACACACACACACACACACACACACACACACACACACACCACACACATATATATGAAAGAAAGAAAGACTATAAATGTAGATACGGAGACGGGACCCACGAGTGTAGCTCAGGCCCTGTAAATCACAAGTAGGTAAATACAACTAGGTTAACACACACACACACACACACACACACACACACACACACACACACACACACACACACCATCTTCCCTTAGCTACATCTCATATAGTCTTATATATTTCATTGGGTTGTATCTGTTTGACCTTCGGAGTGGCGGTGCATCATTAAGGTGTTGCCGGTACTACCTGCCCGGCCGAGGGAAGGTCGCGGCTGTCGTGTTACGCTCGCAGAGAAATGAGATGTTTCGGCAACCAATGCTTGTTTTGTTTCAAGGCTGTTGTTGTGTTGTCCCCTGGTCGTAAAGGTCATCAAAACACTTGTTATAAAAGGAGGAATGAGCATATTGACGTGTTTGCTTTAGTGTGGTCAATAAAGTTGTCTATCTATCTATCTATATATGTGTGTAAATAGTGGTTAAAAAGTTGTCTTGCTGCTTGTATGGGGGAAAATTTGTTGAACGGACACTGAAGCCAACAGTGTCTTGCAGCTATTTTGTCCTTTGTTGTGCAGGTTTTATCGAGGAGTAGTTTAGTGTACCTATCGTCGTCATGTTTTCCCCAACACCACCAACACCATCACGACAATTATTTACTGTTAACACTGCCATCACCTCCTCTGCTGCCTTACTCCTTCCCCGTGACTGGCAATGATTTGAACACTGGAAACTCATCGAATCATATTTAAGCATATTTTAAGATCCCTGCATTGAACCTCCACCCCCTCCATTCCCCAGCCTTCGCCTCCACCCCCAGCCCTCGCCCCCGCCCTCCACCCCCCATCCCTCGCCCCCGCCCCCGCAACGCCGCCCCATCCCTAGAGTCCCGGCACGTCCCTCCCCCATCAATCCCTCAAGCCCTCCCATCACTCCCACAGTGTCCTCTCCCCGCTTGTAAATCCTCCGATCCTTGTCTCAACCTTTCCATTCGCTTTCTTTACCTTCCCATTATTTTCTGCTGTTCTATTATCCTGCCCTGACGTAAGCACTTCGTACGGCAGCACCTCCAACCCCTGGCTGCTGCACGCCCTGACCCGCGCCCCTGCTGCCACCGACCTCAAGGCTTCACCCTCTCCTCTGCGTGCCAGGCTGTGCTCTGAATTGCTTCCCTTAACTGCTCGTGCGATAGCCTTTCTTTTTTATCTTTCACTCAGGTATTGGAGACTCTTGTCCATTGCAAAGCTTTTACTTCTCAACATAAATTTCTTTTGTCGTTTCAACTTTCGACTGTTTGGTATTATTTAAAGCAATAACAGTGTTTAATATCACCCAATGCAGGAGCGGCGGTGTTTTGTTCAAGTTAGCAAGGCTCGCAGCGGCATCTATAGAGTATCCGTTGAATCAAAAGAAGAACAAAGCCCTGAGTGTCTGCCTGAATGCCTTGCCCCTACAATGCCTACATAGGTAACACGCACTACAACTGTTGACAAGGACACGGTGGGTTGTTAGTAAGCACCTCAGTTCCCTTTGTATGCTCACATCACTTACTCGTCAATTATAGTACCACTGTGCACATTCTTTGATATCAAAAATATAACGCTTCGACTGTGTCCCCGGAGAATATCTATTGTCTTAAAACGAAATTTGAGGACTGTAAAGGAAATTCGTGAGTCACCGCCGCACCGAGGAGGCGAGTTTGCCGCCGTGGTGGCCGCGGACACGAACAATTAACATCACCGACCCTAATTAAGTTGAAGAACTTGCTCTTAAGTTTACGAAGCATTTAATTAATTACTCCTTTGATCCTCGTCAGTTAACTTCACCGCCTTAGTTATATACGACTTGCTAAATGGTATTAAGAATTTTGCGCGACTGTCACTGGAACACCGCGATGAGATGCACCGCCCACGACCCTAGGGACTTGTCATTACACCGCCAGCCCCGGTGATTGCCCCGCAGAGCCATCCACGCCCGCGGCCCGACCTTTGTTCTCAGCTCGGGCCCCTCTCCCTGCCTCCCTCCTACCACTCCCCTTATCACCTACTTACCAATACTACAGGCAGACTTGGCGGCCTTTAATTTCACTGGAATTCACTTCAAAACGTCGAGATACTCCGAAAAAGGTCATTGTAAATATCCGGAGCTTCTTCCTTTATGTCGAAGTCGCAGAAATAAGTCACTTTTCCGGGTGGCACGATTTAGATTCAGCCTCGGAGACCCGCGTGTCGCCTCCACATGCCGGGCACATTCCCCTCGCGCCGCCCATCACTTACCACGCGTACGAGTAGCCGAGTTTAGGGTGGAAAAATCGTATCATTCAGAGTGAGGCGTCCGTCAAAGCATAGTCTGGTGGCCGGCTAGGTGGGAGAAGTACTACTGAATACCAGCCAAGTATAGTCTCTAGTACTTTACCTTTGAATATTACTCGCCCATGACATGCCTTATTTAGCTCATCAGTGTGAAGAGAGTACTAACTTCCAGTGTCAGTATCCATTCTAGTTAGAAATTCATCGTTTTGCCCTTACATTTACAAGCCTTAAGGATCTTTCTTTATTACAAGTCATCACTTACACTCGTATTCCCCTACTCTTTACCTCTTGACCTCTCACTATACCTCCTTACTCTATCTCCTCTTTACCCCTTTACCTCTTACTATACCTCCTCTGTACCTCTTCAATTCTTACTATACCTCCTTACTATATCTTTACCCCTTTACCTCTCACTATACCTCCTTACTATATCTTCTCTTTACCTCTTTAACTCTTACTATACCTCCACTGTACCTCTTTAACTCGTATTATACCTCCTTACTATATCTTTACCTCTTTACCTCACACTATACCTCCTTACTATATCTTTACCTCTTTACCTCACACTATACCTCCTTACTATATCTTTACCTCTTTACCTCACACTATACCTCCTTACTATATCTTTACCTCTATACCTCACACTATACCTCCTTACCGCCCTACTTCTACTACTAATCACCCGCATCCTTCCCTCTACCGGGCACTGATAGATATGCAGACTCCAACTCCCGGTTCTCGCCTGATCCACGCGACGACCAAAAAGGTGTTCTTGATGTCAGAAGAATCTCGGAAAGCCGCGATGGAAACTTTCAAAGCCTCGGGAAGATAGGAGGGGAGGCGAGCATAATAAAGGGGTCGGTCCTCCTTCTATAGCTGATGGCGGTCAAGGGGAAGGTGAATGGCTGTTTTGTGTTACGCCATATACAGTACGTACACGAGAATATACTTTACAAGGTCTCCGATGCACTCAATACTGTACGCACTCACTCAACACACACACACACACACACACACACACACACACACACACACACACACACACACACCACACACACACACACACACACACACACACACACACACACACACACACACACACACACACACACACACACACACACACACACACACACACACACACACACACACACACACACACACACACACACACACACACACACACACACACACACACACACACACACACACACACACACACACACACACACACACACACACTAAGGATAAACTTGACCAAATGAGATACGGAGACGGGACCCCACGAGTGTAGCTCATTTTCCGTACACCACCAATTATAGATAAACACACACACACACACACACATACACACACACACACACACACACACACACACACACACACACACACACACACACACACACTCAACGTTTAATTGAGCATTGAGCATGTTTAGATAAGCTAACAAGTATATCTGATTATTAGTTATCTTTATTTATATTTTTCTATGTGTCACTTAGTTTTGGAAATTGACAATTGGATTTCTCCTAACTTTTAGTTTACGTAGTACTTATCTGTATGTACATGTATGCACACTTATCTTATTGGTATCGTTTGAAATGTCCTGCCAAATGTATTGTATCTTATAGGAGCTGTGCTCCATACTTTATTTATAAAGTCTGAGCAATAATAAATTATATTCTATTCTATTCTATTCTATTCACACACACACACACACACACACACACACACACACACACACACACACACACACAACACACCACACACACACACACACAACACACACACACACACACACACACACACACCACAACACACACACACACACACACACTACACACACACACACTCACACACACACACACACACACACACACACACACACACACACACACACACACACACACACACACACACACACACACACACACACACACACACACACACACACACACACACAAAGCAAATACGAGTAAAAAAGTGTATAAAAACAAAGAGTGAAGTAAGATAAAAGGAAGGAGGAAAAAGTTATTCAAGTATTCAAAAAGACAGGATGAAAGCAAGAGTGGAATGATGCCGAGGAATGAATCGGCTTGAAAGGAACA
>JACEEZ010016557.1:820000-845000 GCA_016584305.1 Chionoecetes opilio
AGAGAGCGAGAGAGAGATTATATTATTTTTGATATAAATTTCTGAATTATCATTTATGAAGTAATATTCTAATCTGTTAACATCGATACCAAAGGGCAGCTTCCTAGATCATCCTCCATGAGCGGGCGACAAGGATGGGCGGGACAGGTGTGAGCGTGGCCTCGGGAACACCTGTGTGCCCTGGGCTGCTTCTCACAGGCCGGCATAGTCCCCAACTCTATGTGGGCGTGTGGACTATGTGGGCGTGTGGACTCCAGGTGAAGACGCTTGGCTATAGCTCCGAAACTAACCATAGGATTTTCTCATACCCTCATTGTGATTCCTACACAAAGTCTCCATTAAATCGCTGATGGTGCTTCACCTAACTTACCGTAACCTAACGTAATGTAACATGACGCGTTGAAGAGTAGACGCGACATACTGTTCCAGAAAACGGGAATATGCCACCGGGCTGGATCAGTATTACGGAAGTCCATCGTTAATCGAAATCAACAATATCGTCTCGACAGGAAGTCTGACAGGACAGGAATTAGCGTTTATGTGAACACGAATTTGCTATATAATCAATTGAAAAAAAAAATTGTTAATTAAGTTTATATTAGCCTGGAGATGAATAATGTATATGTATGTAAAAACAATAACACAAACTTTTATTTTTTTTCTCCCATGCATTGGATCCATCTTGACAGGGAATGCACGTAAACACGGATCTCACGAAAGCCGCAGTGACTGATTAAAAGTACAAAGGATTGATTAATGGAACTTCTATCAATCAATCTTGATATACCTTAATATACCTAAATCTTCCCTGAAAAATGTTATTGAGCAATGTTTCATAATATTTACTATTTTATATGAATATATCCATGAAAGCAATATAATCGTTAGCTCTGTGGTTTATAGTGATGAATCTTCTTCCTAACATGGCCTATGTATCATATAGAGCATTGGATTAAGATGACCTAATGTTAAGAATGAACTGAGATTAGGTCACAACAAGTATTAATGGTGTTATGATCACAGTAAGTTAGTAACCCTTCCCAATCCCATGTACTGTAACCCATCCCAATCCCATGTACTGTAACCCATCCCAATCCCATGTACTGTAACCCATCCCAATCCCATGTACTGTAACCCATCCCAATCCCATGTACTGTAACCCTTCCTCCATGTACCTGTAACCGGAACCCAACTCCCATGTACTGTAACCCTTCCCAACCCCTGTACGGTAACCCATCCCAATCCCATGTACGGTAACCCATCCCAATCCCATGTACTGTAACCCATCCCAATCCCATGTACTGTAACCCATCCCAATCCCATGTACTGTAACCCATCCCAATCCCATGTACTGTAACCCATCCCAATCCCATGTACTGTAACCCATCCCAATCCCATGTACTGTAACCCATCCCAATCCCATGTACTGTAACCCATCCCAATCCATGTACTGTAACCCTCCCAATCCCATGTACTGTAACCCACCCAATCCCATGTACGGTAACCCATCCCAATCCCATGTACGGTAAAACCCCTCCATCCATGTACTGTACATCCCTTCCCATGTACGTAACCCATCCAACTACGGTATCCACTGAATCCCATGTACTAACCCATCCCACCCGCTAACCGATCACCCAAAAATGTGGCGTAACAAGACCGAATCCATGGAAAGTACCCATTTCAAAAATAGGAAAACGGCTCACAAATAGGTGGTAAATAATCAATTAGTAGACCATCAATGCACTGTACGTCAAGAGTTCAAGCAGGTAGGTAACCCCATCAGGAGGTAACCAGGTGGATCCCAGGTACTTTTAAATACCAAAATATCATGGTACTCGGCCCTCATTTCCTTACCCTTTAAACCTTTCATGTCTATGTTAAGTGGTCGTGTCCCAATCACATGTACTTAACCATTTACCATGTCTTATATGTTCCCAACCGATGCCAAGGACTGTTCTATGAATTCCATGCACTTCATCATCCATAGTGCTCAGCAAACCCTGTGTTAGTTTATTTATGTTTTTTACCAATTGATGATATATTCCTTCAACCTTTTTAATACCTTCCAGTACTTTACATTCCTGAACAAATATATGTGAACCTCCCATCCTCATGTCTCCCTTCCATCCCATGTCCTGTAACCTCCATCCCATGTCGAACTCATCCCATCCTCATGTCTGTATCCATCCATCCCTGTACTTACTCTTCACTTCCTCTTTTTCAAATCACTCTGTCTCTGATCTCTCTTTACAGTCGGGTGTGGGGTAGTGGGTTGGGGTAATGTGTTGTGTGAGGTGTTTAAAAAATGGCAAAACTGCCACATAATATAGCATGAAGATCTTGAACTATACGGAAAGGTATTAGTTCAGGATTTACAGCTTTAAAGGAGGCTGTAACACGTTTCTGGATGGGAAAAGGGTTGATGTGTGTTGAGAAATAGGGTTTGTCATTGGCCCTTTAGCTTCACATTATAGCTAATGTATGAATGGCTGACAAGATTGGGTCGTGCTGCACAAGTGTGTCAGAATGATTAGGCGGTAACGTTTTTTCATGCAATCAAGGACTGGGTCTATGAATTATTAGACACTTCTAGTCATGGTGTCGAACCGTGGGGGTTTATGTATTATGTTTGGTGGTAGCCAATTTGAGATAATATTCAGTACTACGTTTTTTTTTTTTCCCTTTAGCTATTTTAAAAATTCTTTTAAGAACAAATATCATTAAAATCTCTCTCTCTCTCTCCTCTCCTCCCTCTCTCTCTTCTCTCTCCTCTCTCTCTCTCTTCTTCTCTTCTCCCCCTTCTCTCTCTCTCTCTCTTTTTTTTTTTATGTGTGTGTGTGTGTGTGTGTGTGTGTGTGTGTGTGTGTGTGTGTGTGTGTGTGGTGTGTGTGTGTGTGTGGTGTGTGTGTGTGTGTGTCCCCATACAATTACCAACATGAATATAGCATGCACGGATCCTTCACTATACTGTAAAACATAGTTCAGTTTACGCATGTTTACAGCTTTACCGTATTAAGCTGTAACACGCTTGCTGTAATGCTGCCAAGGGTTTGATGTGTGTTGGTGAAGTAGGGTTGTCATTTGCCCATCAGTCTCACAAAGAGGCCAAGGTAGAGACATGAGGCGACAACGAGTGCGGGGAGGGAATAGGAGGCAGGCACAGGCGGGCATATTATGAGGGAACAGACGATGGGGTGAGGAGAAAGACTTACTTAGGTTACTTAAGAGGAACCCTGGAATGCTCTGGCTCAGGTGTGGACGACTCTATCTATAGGTGTGGACAGGTGAAGGTATGGTTGGATGCAGGTGTGGACGAGCCTAGGCGTTGACGGACAGGTGTGGATGGATAGAGGTGTGGACGGACAGGTGTGGACGACCCTAGGTGTTGACGGACAGGTGTGGATGGATGGAGGTGTAGACGGACAGGTGTGGACGAGCCTAGGCATTGACGGACAGGTGTGGATGGATGGAGGTGTGGACGACCCTAGGTGTTGACGGACAGGTGTGGATGGATGCAGGTGTGGACGGACAGGTGTGGACGACCCTAGGCGTTGACGGACAGGTGTGGATGGATGCAGGTGTGGATAGGCTCACGGGTGTAAGGAGGAGGAAGGATGCAAGAAAGTGTCAACTCGGCAATAGAAACACGTCAGTTAGTCTCCGTGAGCAGCGACGAGGCTGAGGGCGAACAGAGTGTGAGGGAGAGGACAGCACAGAGGAAGGGAGGATGAGGGGGCGATGAGGCGAAGGGCGGACAGAGAGAGGGTGAGAGAAGGAGGATGAAGTAGAGTAGGGAGTAGGGAGTGAGGGAAGAGTAGGGAGGAGAGAGAAGGTATCACACGGTCCGCATAACCATCTCAGCTCTCCTTCATCTAATTATATGTGGATTAGGGAGGAAAATTACCCATACACGCTTCTCATTTACGAGGGAGATGCGTTAACCCAGCCTCGTGTGTAGGTGGTGGTGGTGGTGGTAGTGTTTTGTTGTTTAAGATGATGGTGGAAGTGACAGTGACACAGGGCATCAGTGATAGTGGTCATGGGCGACATATTGAAGGAAACAAAGATGGGAGTGTGGCGTGGTTAGATATATGTGTGTGTGTGTGTGTGTGTGTGTGTGTGTGCTCCCATGTACGTGTGTGGTGCGACCTGATGGCACGCAACCGAGGTCACAGATGTAAGGACAATTAACGCCCCTTTCGCGTGAGGCTGTGTTGACGTGTGAGCCGCCGCGTGACGCCCTCCGTGGCGCCGCGTCCTTGTTGTGACCGGCTGAGGAGGGGAGGAAGTGGGTCATCAGGTGCATAACAGCGCTGCAGGGCATAGGTGCCGCCCCACTGCCCTGCCCGCGGCGTTCATCCTGCGCCTCATTACTGTGGTGGGCCGTCGCGCCGCCCTTCACCCCACCCTCCCCCATCCACCCCCGCCAACCCTCAAGGCCGCGCCCCCCGCCACTCTTGAGGCACCCCCGTATGTCTTGCCATGGCCTTACCCTCCCACCCCCGCCCATCATACACTCACACCTCGCCGTATTACGTCTCACGTCCCTCCCTCTCTCCGCCCTTAGTCCCTCCTCTCTTCCCCCGCCTCGTGGGGCGTCACAACACTCACTCGAATTCTTCACCATTTAAAAACCGTTTGAAATAGATACAAATGTCTGTATCCTGTCAGCAACTCTTTCCAGCATCTGCTTCAATATGTATACAGGTCAAAAAGTATACCCAGAGAGGTAGCTTTAGATCCTCTTCCCAGCACGGTTCTCTCGCGGCATCAGATCAGTGTAAATGCCAGCAATAATTCAGGTGTTGTTCTGTGCCGGGCTGGAGTAGACACGAATATTGCAGTTTTGGGTCCGTGTGTCGCGGTAATTAGCCAAATGTTTACGACTGAATTGGTTGGGAGAGTTCCATTACCTGCGAGGCCAGGTGTCACGGCGCATCAGGGGGCCGGGGGCTCGCCAGCACGGCACCGCACGCACGCACGCACGCACCGTAGTTCCAGAAGGCAACTTTCACAGAAACTAAACAAGTCATATACCAAAAACATTGAATCACGGATCAGTGAATTACACGAATGAATAAACAAGGTAGAAACTAAATGACATAAAAGGAAGTCACGATATGATGATAATTATAAAATTAATTACAGCAATGATGCTAATAATCATTGTAATAATGATAACAATGATAGCAATGATAAAGATAATAATGATTGTAATATTAATAATAGTAATGATAAAAATTATGATGATTAAAAAATAAAAAGATCAACGTAATTGCTTTGGTCGAGGAATAATTTCATCTCCTGAATCATACAAGCCGCCCCTCTCCGCTTTCCTCCTCCCGTTTTCTTCTCTGCAAATACGTGTATATTTCCTCGCAACCTGAAATCCGTGGCCCATTGTATGTAGGGTCTCTTAGTCTTGCGTAGTCTTTTTTTCCCTTTATCTCTTTTTTTTTCTCTCATGACCAGTGCGTCACGCGATAGGATGAGGCACCTGCAATAATGCTCTCGTATAAGTGGCTTGTTTATACCTGTCACCAATTGAGGGGCTATAGCAGTACCCTCACAATACCACTTAGATGGTATCTTTTCTTTCAGAGTTAACGATCACATGAACTAAGGCTGTATGATGTAATGCCAGAAAAATGATCAACATCGGCGGGACTTCAAATGATATTACTTTGCCTGCACTCGCCTCTGTCGTCACCACTTAAAATGTGCAGTGATGAAAACCTGGAGCGTGTGTGTGTGTGTGTGTGTGTGTGTGTGTGTGTGTGTGTGCGTGTGCGCGCGTTTGTGTGTGTGTTAAGTGGCAAAAAAAACTGGAGTTAAGAAATTGCCGCACCATATTTGAAAGCAACATAAATAATTATCAAGCCATTGTGTAAGAGCGTGCCTGGCCATTCTGTGTTCGCGCGTTCGATTCCCGTTTGCTCCCGGGGATTTTTCACTGACAAATGCGTGCGTCAAGTCACTCTTCCTCTCGGCGAGGCTTTTCCCATTTTTGAGTTGCCACGCAGGAATCCCCGCGACGCCGAGGGTGACGGACTCGCCAAATACCTTTTGTCTTCTCGTGCCACTCAAAGACGAAGGAAAATACTCTTATAGGTGTCAGTTGCACTTTCCTTCACCTGATTTGTCCAGCCACAAGTACAGTGTGATGCTGTCTTCTTATTGTTTATGTACTCAACTTTCAAAGCCCAGGCACCGACTGACTTAGGGAATTTATATGCCACCAGTGGGCGGGAGTGGAGGTGAGAGGAGCACGGGAGCCCGCCTCTGCTGTGGACGGACCGGCATCTCGGTATAAAGGGAGATGTGCTCAGCCCACCAAAGAATATGCCTCTTGAACCTCAGCAGCTTGAGTGCGAGGCAGCAACTCCACACTTCTTACTGTGGCCGGGCAGGTGTGGCAGCGACCAGCAGCCGCAGCGCACGGCTACATGTGGTTGTGTTGTGGTGCGATTAAAGGTAACTTTTGTTCGCACTTCTTGTTGACGTAATACTGCTCATCTATGGTGAGTGATTCAAATGGTGGTTATTGTATGTGTGTTTACTTTTAGTGTGTTACTCCCTCCATTGTATCACCCTTGCCTGGGGAGATGTAGCGGAGTTGTGGAATCCTGTTTGGTGGCAGCAACATGCCATACCCTCGCCGCCCCGCGATGCCGTGTTGCCGTGCCGCTATAAGGTCCCCCCGTGCCGTGCTTCTAAAAGGTCCCCCCGTCCCGTGCCGCTATAAGGTCCTCCCGTGCCGTGCCGCTATAAGGTCCTCCCGTGCCGTGCCGCTATAAGCTCCTCCCGTGCCGTGCCGCTATAAGGTCCTCCCGTGCCGTGCCGCTAAAAGGTCCCCCCGTGCCGTGCCGCTAAAAGGTCCCCCCGTGCCGTGCCGCTAAAAGGTCCTCCCGTGCCGTGCCGCTAAAAGGTCCTCCCGTGCCGTGCCGCTAAAAGGTCCCCCCGTCCCGTGCCACTAAAAGGTCCCCACGTGCCGTGCTTCTAAAAGGTCCCCCCGTGCCGTGCCGCTAAAAGGTCCCCCGTGCCGTGCCGTTAAAAGGTCCTCCCGTCCCGTGCCGCTATAAGGTCCTCCCGTCCCGTGCTGCTAAAAGGTCCTCCCGTCCCGTGCCGCTATAAGGTCCTCCCGTCCCGTGCTGCTAAAAGGTCCTCCCGTCCCGTGCCGCTATAAGGTCCTCCCGTCCCGTGCTGCTAAAAGGGCCTCCCGTCCCGTGCCGCTATAAGGTCCTCCCGTCCCGTGCTGCTAAAAGGGCCTCCCGTCCCGTGCCGCTATAAGGTCCTCCCGTCCCGTGCTGCTAAAAGGGCCTCCCGTCCCGTGCCGCTTCATCCCCACGCTTGACCTTGTCTGTTGCATAGTCAGTGCGCTGAAAACTTGCCGTCACTCACACAGGCGTGGCGTATGAAATCACATAAAAGTCTCTGTTTTCTATCTATATATTTAACTTTCCTTTACTGTTTCCTCTTTCCTGGGTACCCCAGCAGCCATCCTCCATACTGGCACCGCTCACATCTTTCCTTCCTTCCTTCAGTCTTTTCCCTTGTCTCGTCTTCTTCATCTCTCTTCTCTATTTCCCACCATTGTTAGTCGTACAAACACTGCCTCCTACATCGCCCCTCCCCCCCCTCCTCCTCCCCTCCGCCCCTCCGTGCGGGCCGCCGCGTTCCTCTGCCAGAATAAACTCCACTTGTAGACCCAGGGGATAACGCTCTCCGGGGCCCGCACGCACCCTTCAAAGTTTCTTTACATTCCCCCTCAAGAATGAAGTATGTGCTTTGCCCCTCTGGGTAGTGGGAACTGGCAGGTCTGGCGCGGCTCTGAATGTGCCGCGGCGACTGGCGGGGCGACGGCGGCGGTGGCCCACACTGGAGACAACAATTATGAAATACATATGCTAGATACACTTATCTCCCTTTTCCCATCTGATGTATGTATTGGAGGACCAGTGAACGTGTTTCGCTACCTCTCTCTTCTGACACATTTGATGCGTAATAACCTCCCGTTGGCTTTGCGGCCGGAGCTAAGTGACGCATGTATGTACTTTGACTCAGTAGAGGCGCATAGATTGTAAGTTTCTGTAAACATGGAAGAGGGAACAACATAGTAACAAGAAGAATGTGTTAGTGACTCACTGTAAACATTGAAGCTGAATGTTTGAAGGGTAAGCGGCGGGCGAGTACCGGGCTTCAGGTCCCCGCCAACTTTGTGTAGGTGTTGGATGTTATTTTATGCACGAGAGGCAAAGTGAAATAAACCATCCACAGGTGTGACGTAGACAGGAAGGTAAGGGGGGCGGCGGGCCCTTCGTGTCCCCTGAGTGCCGCCTGCCCCGCGCCCCGCCTCTCACCGCTGAATATATACATGAGCGCCCCCGATCTTCCTGCGCCAGCGGGTATATATAAGCAACAAAGTGTCGGTCGAGCCGGTATAAAGCGTCATCTGGTGCCTCATGACCGTCGCCGGGAGAATATAGGCAGCCGCGCCCCTAGGCCTCGTCCCCGCCTGTCAGGACCAAAGGAGGCTTACGTTGAAACGAAGAATGACGTTTTCCTTACCTTTGTTTTTATCTCTTATTTTTACATATACGCCGGGACCTCTGTTAGTTGTTGAAGCATGTATGCCTCTCCCCCCTCACCACCCGCACCTTCGACGCCTTCACCACCACCACAACTACTAACAACAACCACAACCACTATATAACAACAACCACAACCACTACAATCACTAACAACCACTAATAATAACAGTATTCCACAACTAATACTTCCACTAACGCCCGTCATCATCAACATTGTCATGAAAACAACAAAAAAGAGTAGAAGCAGCAGAGCTGGGCAGTATTTAAATACATTTGTATTTAAATACGTAATTAAATACATTTGTGTATTTAGAAATGTATTTATAAATGCAATAAATACATTGGTTGTCATGTATTTAAATACAGTATTTAAATACTTTTATGAGTATTTGAATAAATACATTGTATTTAAATACTCATAATCTAAAAATGTAAATACTTTTTTATTAGTTAATTTGGCCATAAACCCGCCCAACTATCTGGCAAACCTGATGTTACAGTGAACCAGTGTTTCCACTTTCAAGGAAATGAAATTTAGGCCTGAGAAGAAAATTTCTATGGAAACCCAAAATCCTAGGAAATCCATTTTTTTCGGACATGTTAAAATTTGTGTGTATTTAAAATGTATTTAAAAATGTAATTAAATATAATTGATGTATTTAGTATTTAGTATTTAAATACATTCGTAAAATGTATTTAGTATTTAGCATATAAATACATTTCTCCCATGTATTTAGTATTTAGTATTTAAATACATTCAATGTATTTAGTGCCCAGCTCTGAGAAGCAGTAGCAATATATCAACAACAAAAGCAACAACAACAACAGAGTCAAGAAGAAGAAGAGTAACATGCAGCAACGACAGCGACGACATAAACAACAACACTCAAGAAATAGAAGAAGAACAAGAACAAGAACAAGAACAAGAACAAGCAACAACCACAGTACAGTTCAAATCTCAGCAATAATAAAAAAATCAATATAAAAGAAAAGGCGCAATATAATGATCTACTGGCAACACACACACACACACACACACACACACACACACACACACACACACACACACACACACACACACACACACACACACATATGGCAAAAAACCCACAATAGAATAGTAAGGCAAGAACTCTATCAGGACAAAACACACAGTGGGACGAAACAAGAACTCGAACGCCAGGACCCACACCCTCAGGCACCACCACCCCCACCACCACCCCCACCACCTGCCACCACCACCTGCACCCCCCCACCATCACCCCCACCAGCACCACCACCTGCCGCCGCCGCCGCCGCCACACTCACACAAACTCACCCCAAAAGGCAAGAGTAAAAAATATCGATAATTGACTTACCTACCACTGATAAAAACGGCAGCAGCCAATCATAGGTGAAAACACTTCTTCTGGGTCTTCTAGCTCTCACCGCCTCCTCTTCCTCCTCCTCCTGCTCCTCTTCCCGGGGCGATCCTTCCCACCATTGTTCCATCAGTGACTACCTGGTTTGCGCGGCCGATCCTTCACACCTGCAACACCTGACTTGCCGCTGCACTCACTCATCGTTTCCACAGGTGCTCCTTCACTCATCTCACCTTGATCACCTGTGTGTGTGTGTGTGTTTATGTGTGTGTGTGTGTGTTTATGTGTGTGTGTGTGTGTTGTGTGTGTGTGTGTGTGTGTTGTATATAGTGTGTATGTGTTAGTGTGTGTGTGTGTGTGTGTGTGTTTCAGTGTGTGTGAGTGTGTGTGTAGTGTGTGTGTGTGTGTGTGTGTGTGTGTGTGTGTGTGTGTGTGTGTGTGTGTGTGTGTGTGTGTGTGTGTGTGTGTGTGTGTGTGTGTGTGTTTGTGTGCGCCCCCTCGCTTGTGTTTGGAGCACATATATGCTCGTCTATGTGTGTGTGCACGGGTGCGTATGCCCGCCACAGATTGACGGCTGGGTTTGGTATACAAAGGGACCCACAGCCCCGGGCATGGAGTGTGCGCTTTAATACCTAAAGGTCAGTGAGCAAGAGTGGATCAGACCAATCTATAAACGGTGAAAAACATTTATTCACTACGAACTCCCGATTTTTATATTTTTTCCCAGGAGCAGAGTGCAGAGCGGCACCTCGCTCCTGAGGGATTTGCCTCGTCAGCGATGGAAGTCTCGCGCTGGTTGTGACACGGGCCGCGCCCGTGTCACGGGCCCGCGACACGGGCCGCACCAACACATAGGGGGCCGCTCTGTCCCTGCGTAGCTTCAATAACCAATCCTTGCGTCGAATCATGAACCCATAACATATTTCTGTTTAAAGGAAATCTGAGAAAGAAAGCGACAATGTTTTGTATCCTTTTATTCATATAATTTGGGATGTTTTGACGACCAGGGGTGACAGAGGCGAAGCCAAGCCGTGCCTGCTGCGCCGCCGCATTCTGCCGAGGTAAACTTGTAGAACAAAGCGACTCCGACCCGTCTGATGCTGAGCACGGCCAAAGCCTAACTGTAAACATACTTCCCGAGGTGACCACCGTTTGTAAGGGGACGGGATGTGGACGAGAGACAGACAGACAGACAGACGGACAACCAGACATACAGTATACATATGTGTATGGGGAGGTATGTATGTGAGTTTTCGCAACGCTTTTTTAGTTGGTCTTCGTCAGCATTTAAAATGTTCTCACAAACCGTCTGGAATGGCTCAAGACCAACAGCCGGAGCAGCCATGGTTGCCGCGGCGCCCCGATAACAAGAACAACACAGTGGTGATCAACAGGAACCTTGCCAGCCGCCTCGACCCCTGAGCGGCGAGGGGCAAGGAGGGAGCAAGGGATCAGCCGAGCATTAGGGCTGTAATCGACTTTTACAGCGGCCTGACGACTATGCCTTTACGTCACTGTGATGCCTTCCTCAAATACCGCCCGTCAGCCCCTCTCTCGCCCCGCTACTTTTCTCTGCTTCCTTCCCGACCTCCCCTTCCTCGCGGCGCCCACAAGGTTGCTCGCTGCGGTGGGTAAGCAGAAGCGCCGTACTGTTACCACTTCTCATTGGTTACCAGGACCAAGTGCCGCCGAGACTGAGTTAAAAGAAAGATGACGGTGACCTCGGAAAGATATCAAGAGTCAGAGTGAGTGACATGAAGCTTGGTGACTGGCAAGACCTGGCTGGGGGGACGCCGTTGTTAAAAGTCAGTCGTTGTTTATTTAAATTGACCAATACACAGGCTGAATAGAGAAACAGATAAAGAAGATGGGCTGAATATAACTTATAAATCTTAATAGATGAATAACTAGGCGTACATAGACTTATGAAAATCGATAGATAGATAGAAATAGGTGATTAGATATAGATAAAAAGAACGAGGTATACGGCAACCAGAGAGTCAGACAGACAGACAGGCAGACAGACAGACACAGGCAAGCCCCAGCCTCGCCTTTGCTCAGCTCGCCGCTTGCCGCTTATGGCTTTTTCCCTCGCTGTGTCCACATCCTTTACATTTATCTTACCATTTTTACCTTCAATTACCGGCTTTTCATTTCCTTACCACGGTCATTTCTCTTTTGATTTATTATTTTTTCAAGTGACATTGTTAAGTCTTCCTCCTCTCCTTTACCTACGCTCGCTGCCCTTGTTTCCTCGTACCCCCCCCGTTAACATTTATAAATACCGAACACTCTGACGGGCTTTCTATTTATCCCGTGCTTCTCTTATTACGGAAAGCAATAGGAAAATATATAAAAAATAAAAAGTCTTCAAAAACTGCAGGACGAACAAGCTTGGCAATCCGGCGTGACGGCGCTGACTCCTTGAAGACCTGAGTACGCGATGTGAAAGTGCTATCGTGACACTTACTGCGATGGGAAAGTGCTATCGTGACACTTACTGCGATGTGAAAGTGCTATCGTGACACTTACTGCGATGGGAAAGTGCTATCGTGACACTTACTGCGATGGGAAAGTGCTATCGTGACACTTACTGCGATGGGAAAGTGCTATCGTGAACAAACGAGGCAATGACATATGTAAACTATCACAAAGAAAGATAAGTAAATAGTAACTACTTAAAATGCCTAAGGAAACTACATCATTGGAGTGCACAATAGTCCATGCGTGGAGGAGAAAAGATGGACACAGATCACCAGGAAACAAAGGATAAATTATAAACAACACAACGCCGTCGCACAACACGCTGGAGACATAAACAGGGTCGCTGGCACTCATGCATAATGCTGTGTCTCCATAAAGAGTCTCAGGGACGTAGCGAGTTTGTGTCTACCTGTGCTGCAATGGTGGGGGTGAATAGGGGGGGTCTGTGTCCGCGGAGGGGTTGAAGGGGGGTCTGTGTCTGAGGGGGTGAAGAGGGGTCTGTGTCTGAGGGGGTGAAGAGGGGTCTGTGTCTGAGGGGGTGAAGGGGGGTCTGTGTCTGGGGGGGGTGAAGGGGGGTCTGTGTCTGGGGAGGGGTTGAAGGGAGTCTGTGTCTGGGGGGGGGGAGGTAAGGCGGGAGGCCACGTCACCACCTACAGGGCGTGGAGGCATCAAGCGGTCCTCATTATGTATTCATCAGGTGACAAAACATCTTACCTGACACAACACAATTCATGGTTCTGATGTTAACTGCTGATCTTTGGTGTCTGTTTAGGATGTTTGAATCTCTCTTCTCTCTCTTCTCTCTCTCTCTCTCTCTCTCTCTCTCTCTCTCTCTCTCCTCCTCTCTCTCCCTCTCTCTCTCTCCCCTCTCTCTCTCTCTCCTTCCTCTCTCTTCTCTCTCTCTCTCTCCCCTCTCTCTCTCTCCCCTCCTCTCTCTCTCTCCTCTCTCTCTCTCTCTCTCTCTTCTCTCTCTCCCTCTCTCTTCTCTCTCTCTCTCTCTCTCTTTCCCCTCTCTCTCTCTCTCTCTCTCTCTCCTCGGCCGTGGTAATTTTACACACCTCCTCTCCTCTTCTCTCACCACACACACACCCCCACACACGTCAACACACACACACACCAACACACACACACACACACACACACACACACACACACACACACACACACACACACAACACACACACACACACACCACACCACACACACACACACACACACACACTCCGGCAACACAAGGAGCCAGGAGAAGAGAAAGCGAGTGCGGGGCAGCAAAGAGCTCAACAACGGCAACACTGGTCAGCAACACTCAAAGAAGCAACACAAAAAGGCAGCAACACTCAAAGAAGCAACACAAAAAGGCAGCAACACACAATGGAGCAACACAAAAAGGCAGCAACACACAAAGAAGCAACACAAAAAGGCAGCAACACACAATGGAGCAACACAAAAAGGCAGCAACACTCAAAGAAGCAACACAAAAAGGCAGCCACACTCAAAGAAGCAACACAAAAAGGCAGCAACACACAAAGAAGCAACACAAAAAGGCAGCAGCTCACAAAGGAGCAACCCAAAAAGGCAGCAACACACAGAGAAGCAACACAAAAAGGCCGCAACATACAAAGAAGCAACACAAAAAGGCCGCAACACACAGAAGCAACACAAAAAGGCAGCAACACACAAGGAAGCAACACAAAAAGGCCGCAACACACAGAGAAGCAACACAAAAAGGCAGCAACACACAAAGCGGCACACAAAAAGGCAGCAACACACAAAGAAGCAACACAAAAGGCCGCATCACACAGAGAAGCAACACAAAAAGGCCGCAACACACAAAAAGGCAGCAACACACAATGAAGCAACACAAAAAGGTCGCAACACACAATGAAGCAACACAAAAAGGCAGCAACACACAATGAAGCACCACAAAAAGGCCGCAACACACAATGAAGCAACACAAAAAGGCCGCAACACACAATGAAGCAACACAAAAAAGGTCGCAACACAATGAAGCAACACAAAAAGGCCGCAACACACAGAGAAGCAGCACAAAAAGGCCGCAACACACAGAGAAGCAACACAAAAAGGTAGCAACACACAATGAAGCAACACAAAAAGGCCGCAACACACAGAGAAGCAACACAAAAAGGCCGCAACACACAGAGAAGCAACACAAAAAGGCAGCAACACACAATGAAGCAACACAAAAAGGCTGCAACACACAGAGAAGCAACACAAAAAGGCAGCAACACACAATGAAGCAACACAAAAAGGCAGCAACACACAAAGAGGCAACACAAAAAGGCAGCAACACACAAAGAGGCAACACAAAAAAGCAGCAACACACAAAGAGGCAACACAAAAAGGCAGCAACACACAATGAAGCAACACAAAAAGGCCGGAACACACAGAGAAGCAACACAAAAAGGCAGCAACACACAAAGAGGCAACACAAAAAGGCAGCAACACACAAAGAGGCAACACAAAAAAGCAGCAACACACAAAGAAGCAACACAAAAAAGCAGCAACACAGAGAAGCAACACAAAAAGGCAGCAACACACAAAGAGGCAACACAAAAAGGCAGCAACACACAAAGAAGCAGCACAAAAAAGCAGCAACACACAGAGAAGCAACACAAAAAAGCAGCAACACAAAAAAGCAGCAACACACAGAGAAGCAACACCAAAAAGCAGCAACACACAGAGAAGCAACACAAAAAGGCAGCAACACACAAAGAAGCAGCACAAAAAGGCAGCAACACACAAAGAGGCAACACAAAAAAGCAGCAACACACAGAGAAGCAACACAAAAAGGCAGCAACACACAAAGAGGCAACACAAAAAGGCAGCAACACACAGAGAAGCAACACAAAAAAGCAGCAACACACAGAGAAGCAACACAAAAGGCAGCAACACAAAGAAGCAGCACAAAAAAGCAGCAACACACAGAGAAGCAAACAAAGGCAGAACACACACAAGAGGCAACACAAAAAGGCAGCAACACACAGAGAAGCAACACAAAAAGGCAGCAACACAGTGAAGCAACACAAAAAGCAGCAACACACAAGAAGCAACACAAAAGGCAGCAACACACAAGAGAAGCAACACACAGAGAAGCAACACAAAAAGGCAGCAACACACAGAGAAGCAACACAAAAGGCAGCAACACAGAGAAGCAACACAAAAAAGCAGCAACACACAGAGAAGCAACACAAAAAGGCAGCAACACAGAGAAGCAACACAAAAAAGCAGCACCACAAAGAAGCAACACAAAAAGGCAGCAACACCACTGAAGCAACACAAAAGGCAGCAACACAGAGAAGAAACACAAAAAGGCAGCAAACACAGAGAAGCACACAAAAAGGCAGCAACCACAGAGAAGCACACAAAAAGCAGCAACAACACAGAGAAGCAACACAAAAAGGCCGCAACACAGAGAAGCAACACAAAAAGGCAGCAACACACAGAGAAGCAACACAAAAGGCAGCAACACAGAGAAGCAACACAAAAAGCAGCAACACACAAAGAAGCAACACAAAAGGCAGCAACACACACTGAAGCAACACAAAAAGGCAGCAACACACAAAGAGGCAACACAAAAAAAGCAGCAACACACAAAGAAGCAACAAAAAAAAGCAGCAACACAAAAAGGCAGCAACACACAAAGAGGCAACACAAAAAGGCAGAAACCCACACAAAGAAGCAGCACAAAAAAAGCAGCAACACACAGAGAAGCAACAAAAAAAAGCAGCAACACAAAAAAGCAGCAACACACAGAGAAGCAACACCAAAAAGCAGCAACACACAGAGAAGCAACACAAAAAGGCAGCAACACACAAAGAAGCAGCACAAAAAGGCAGCAACACACAAAGAGGCAACACAAAAAAGCAGCAAACACAAGAGAAGCACACAAAAAGGCAGCAACACACAAGAGGCAACACAAAAGGCAGCAACACACAGAGAAGCAACACAAAAAAGCAGCAACACACAGAGAAGCAACACAAAAAGGCAGCAACACATAGAGAAGCAACACAAAAAGGCAGCAACACACAAAGAAGCAACACAAAAAGGCAGCAACACTCGCCATCGTAATGTCTGGTCGGCAACAACGGCTGATCGAGATTAGCAAATCTTAATTAAACGAACCCGATTTGTCTGGGCACATAAATCTTTGGCAGCGACCATTAACACAGCCTTCTCCCTCGATGTCCCCTCCATTCTCTCTCTCTCTCTCTCTCTCTTCTCTCCTCTCTCTCCTCTCCTCTCTTCTCTCTCCTCTCTCTCTCTCTCTCTCTCTCTCTCTCTCTCTCTCTCTCTCTCTCTCTCTCTCTCTCTCTCCTCTAATAACCTTGTAGTGGTACTTGCAATGTCTAGATAGGATCAACTATCTTCTCTCTCTCTCTCTCTCTCTCTCTATCTTCATGTCTCTCTTCCCGTTCTCTCTCATCTCTCTCTCTCTCTCTCTCTCTCTCTCTCTCTCTCTCTCTCTCTCTCTCTCTCTCTCTCTCTCTCTCTCTCTCTCTCTCTCTCTCTCTCTCTCTCTCTCTCTCTCTCTCTCTCTCTCTCTCTCTCTCTCTCTCTCTCTCTCTCTCTCTCTAAAATGTAACAAATAGAGCACTCTAAATAAGTAATCATGTTTAAGGTTTAAGGAGATGGAGGCGACGCGTCTGAGTGGAACAGAAGTCTGTCTAAATAAGAAGGGGTTGGAGGGAAGGAGCAGGAAGGGCAACAAAGTAGTTACTGTGCAGAGGCCAGTCAACAGGAATCCTCAAACATCAGGCTTTAAAAAACACAATTACCCTTAAGGATCTAGTATGTACACCTGCCGCTTTGTCACTGCACGCTTCCCTTCTCCTCCTTATCCTTCTATTCTTCTTCCTCTTCTTCCTTCTCCTCTTCTTTCTCTTCCGTTTTCATAACTTCCGCCACCACCACCAGTCAGTTGGACACAATAACATCAGACACAAACGATACTAATGAATATAAACGTCCACAGTATACGAAAAACTGAACATTGTATCTTAAATGGAGTTCGTTCTACCATATGTTTTGCTGAGTGCCTCTACCTCAACCTCCTTAATATGCTCTCAGGAAGAACAGATGCATAACAATAAATTCGTGTCACAGGCAAGTGTATGGCAGAAAATTTATGTTTAGGAGGAACAAAAAAAAAATACTAGACGCCAAGAGGGGAATGATACACAGTGGCTTTTGTTCATTACCTTGCCTACTGCCTATACGTAACTACCACTAGCCTATACGGGAAAAATTCAGGAAATTCAAGAAAAGAAATTCAAGACGCCAAGAGACACAGCGGGTTTTATGCATGGCCTTATTTATATAGGCTCGGTCACAACTTCACAGGCCTTCGATGAGTGTGTTGAGATAAATACGTTCTTTATTCTGCCTTATCTTCTGGTCTTCCCGCCAAGGTGCTCAGCCCGACTCATTTCCTCCGCCGTAAACTGAGCCTCGCCACGGTTTATGGAACTGTCGCCAATGGGAATTCTCGCCGAAACACCAACTGAGAACTCTCGCCGACGTGGAAATGTTAACTTAACCTGGACATTGGGACCTAACTTAACCTAACTAATCAAGAAATTGCTGGTATTTCATCCCTGAATACAGAAACACGGGTAAAACCTGATTAAATGTATATATTGGGTCCTGTAATATCAAGAATTAGAACACTCGACGACGGCGGCAAGAATTCTTATCGGCGACAGTTCCAGGTACCCTCGCCGCCTGCCGGGGCCTGTGGTGGGGCGGGGCGGGGCGGGGCGCTTCCTGCCTCACTGCCCCGCTGCGATTATTGTCCAGGAAGGAGAAAAGACACCTTACTGTTTCCGTTGGTTACCCCTTCACACCCAGATCTTTCCTTTGCTATAAAAAATCGTCTGTTGTTAGCCAAGAAATAACGAAAGTAACTGAATATACCAAATTAGTTAGTAGACAAGGATATTAAACAGGTCCATAGACTATGGCAGGTCATATCTAAAAAATATTGCTTATATGCACTAAAAATCGTCTAATGATACCCAAATTACAATGGAAATTACGTTCTGGGTCTCAAGAGGTTAATAAGATTCCTTTACTATTTAGTGGTAAGTCGTAATTAGCCATCAAGAAAGTATGTTCACGAGTGTGATAATTGTGTAGGTTGTGTGAATTAATGAAGTGTGGTTATGAATACTTCAATGACAAATTTCATATTCTCATCTCTTGCTTAATCAGTTTCTATATTATAAGGTTAGGTGTCCTGTGGCGTCTGCGTCCGTTTTTTCTTGAAATTAATTTTACATGTCTTTTGTCTCCACTTCCTCCTCCTATTTACCTCGCCATGTATCATGTACCTCGTATGTATTTTTATATTCCCGCCCTTCTTTTCTTCCTCCTCCTCTTCCTCCTTTTTTTTTGTTAGATATTTGTACTCTATAGCTTAGAGACTTAACTTACAGATGTATTAACGAGTAATAGTCCAGTAAAAATGCAAGATGACCCAAGAGTAATTGCAATAGAAATGAAACTTGGTTTTTCAGGCATCTTTGGACCTCCTAACTAACATATAAACAATCGAGTAAAACCCTTCAGTTGGAAGTTGGTGAATTTTGGTGATAATTCTTTTTTTCTGTTTATTTTCCTTTAAACCGGACATCCATGATGTATGCATAACGCAGCCATTTTGTGAGATAGAACAAGGAAACTGGCCTATTTTCCAATGTTTTATTGCCAAACTACCAAATGAAACAAAATTCAATTGCATAGGCTAGGCCTTTCTCCATTTTTTTTAGTAAAACTCCCAATCTGAAATGTGCAGCCAGAGTGACCTAAAATTACTAAGTACACTGAGCCGTCTTTCCTACCCTATAGCCTATCAAAATCATGGTTCAAATTCCTCTGAATCGGAGTTCGTGAATTCAACCTGCTCCGAATTCGAGCAAACGCCCCTGCAACTTGCACACGCCAACGTGCAGGGTAGGCCCTGTTTGTGGCATCCACAGCGCTTGTCATTGCATCCTAACTTGCATGAGCACCTTACTAGATCTAGAAGAGACTTTGGCGCAGCTGCCAGTTCTGTTTGGATTGGCTCCATTTTACTATCTACCGATATTTTCCACCCCCATTTTTCTGTATCAAGTTCATGCCCTTGCCACTCTTGAATTTGATGCAACACACGGTAGAGGTGAAACTTAGCTGCTGCTGATGTAGGAGGGAGTACATGTGGATCCAAGAATGTTCTACCCACTGTCACCTTCTCTTGGAATTTATGATGTCGCAAGTGATCAAGGGTATCGGTACATGAGCCTTTGGAAGAGTAACTGAGGGTCAATAGGCACTGTCTCGTCATTTATTTTCACTGATGACTTGTAACCAAGTGTCACGGCTTGATTCTTCTTCCTGAAGACAAATCCTTGGACTGACTGCCCAACCCTATCATCCAGAATCCGTTGGCCCACACCTTTTGCTTCATCAGCATCGCCTGCACTGTCAGCTGAAATGCCATTGGAAATGTTCATTAACGGTCCATTCTCTTTGAAGGGGTTGCAGTCATTCAGGTAATTTTGGATCTTCATAGCATCACTACAATCTCTATCCTGCCTTGACTGTGACATGTCTTTGTGTTGTTCGCTTGTTGTGTATACAGTATTAGTAAGCCTTTGCAAGGCTTGGTTGATCTCGGCGCAAACTGAGCTAGACAAGGCCCAAACCATCCACTGTGTCTCCGTCATTCTCCTTCCTCTAGTCAATCCTCCTTTCGACTTCACCTTGAACCTTCACCTTGGACTACCTTTTCTATAGATATTTAAAAATACAAGTGTTATTTTCTCGTGATATATATTATGACGTGATCAATGTCTGATCAAACTCCATATATGATCGTGGATATCCGGAATAAAACAAATATTTCTGGTTGGATTCATGAAAACTGCCAGATGTGGGGTATATGTAGTCCAACTTCAGGCATAGGGAGTCATTTGATTCAAATGAAACCTATTCCAAATGAAAGTACGACCAAAATAACCTAAATTATCATACTCATTCCATTCTTCTATGTCAAACATGGAAAATTTATGCGAAAATAATTGATACATAAAATTTCCAAAAATTATATTACTTGCTTCACTTCAAACTAAAAATTCCTACATTTCCAAATGAACGAATATACACGATTTTGAATGTGTGATGTGCTAGGCCTACAGGAATTAAAAGCAGCAGCTTTTATTTCTATAGCAATTACTCTTGGGTTAGGCCCATTTTTCTCACAGGCTTACTAGTCTATAAGCTAAAGTCATGGATTCTAACTGCTCTTCCTATTCATTACAATCGTTCGTTGTTTGCTAAGTGTTAAGCGTTAGAGTTTAGTACGCTTGTTAGTTTACTAATATTACTTGGTCTCATTTCTCTTCACTGATTTAATCCTTCATATATTTATACTTTTTCGAATTTTGTTTTTTTAATTTTTTCTACCGATATGTTTTCTTCTCTTCCCTACATTCATCTTTTTTTTAGGCCTCGTTGGATTCTTTTATGTCTCCCTTACGCCTCACTTCCCTTCCTTTTATTCCTCGACACCTTCCTTTCTCTTCCCCTCTCCCTTTCCTCCCATTCCCAACTTCCCTTTCTACTTCCCTCCTCGCTTCCCTCCCCGCTTCCCTCCCCGCTTCCCTTCCCTTCCCTTCCGTTCCCTTCCCTCCCCGCTTCCCTCCCCGCTTCCCTTCCCTTCCCTTCCCTTCCCTTCCCTTCCCTTCCCTTCCCTCCCCGCTTCCCTTCCCTTCCGTTCCCTTCCCTTCCCTTCCTTTCCCTTCCCTTCCCTTCCCTTCCCTTCCCTTCCCTTCCCTTCCCTCTGTCCGCTATAGTGATCAGGACGCGGGACAATAAAAGCGAATCATTGACACATTTCATTCCCTCACACTAGATGCTTTCTAGATTATTGTACTACGCTCTCTCTCTCTCTCTCTCTCTCCTCTCTCTCTCTCTCTCTTCTCTCTCTCTCTCTTCTCTCTCTCTTCTCTCCTCTCTCTCTCTCTCTCCTCTCTCTCTCCTCCTCTCTCTCTCTCCTCTCTCTCTCTCTCCTCTCTCTCTCTTTTTCTCTCTCTCTCTCTCTCTCTTGACTGGGGTGTGTGTGTGTGATGTAGTTTATTTAAAGGCCGGTGTGCGAAAAGACCCTTGCCATGAATTTTTCTTTGAATTTTTTTAGCATCTCTTTTGGTGCAGAACTGTCGCCAGCGTGCACGAAGGAAGTTTGCCGAGGCAGTGCGAATTTTCTGGCAACATCGGTATTATTTTCTTGATATTTTGGGGTGGGTCTCTTTTTTTTTCTTTTCTACCCCACCCCACCTACGATATTTAATCAAAGGAAATACGAGCTGCTTCGTTCCCTAAGGTTACATACAGAAGAAGGATTAATGCACATAAGGAGGGATCTTTAGCGGCGGAAGTTTACCTGTACAATACTACAATACAATATAATACCTTACAATATCATACAATATAGGATTTTTTTTTTTTTTTTTTGAGGGGAGGTCGCCTTTTTTGAGGGGAGGTCGCCTTTTTTGAGGGGCTAGGAGGGGGGTCATTGACAAGTTCTTTTATGACGCGGCAGTGACAGATTATTGTTTAAGGCTAAGCGTGGAAGGAAAGGCTGCGACGTGTTGATGCGTTATGCAGGGAAGTCATAAAGAGTGAGTTTCTTTGTTCCGCGGCTGTGGCAGAAAGTTTGGCGTTTTCTCCGGGAGGTGGCGCCGCGGAGGGGGTGACTGTGATGTAGTGGGCGCGTTCAGCTTCCTTCATTACCGACTAATCTACCGTGGAGGGGAGGGGATGGGGGTGAAGGGAGGGGAGGGGGTAAAGGGTGGGGTAGGAAGGGGGGAGGGGGTAAAGGGTGGGGTAGGAAGGGGGGAGGGGGTGAAGGGAGGGGAAGGAAGGGGAGAGGGGTTGAAGGGAGGGGAAGGAAGGGAGATGAGAGAGGGAGGTCATGTTGGAAGGAAGGAAATTGAAAGTGAGAGAGAGAGAGAGAGAGAGAGAGAGAGAGAGAGAGAGAGAGAGAGAGAGAGGACCCGGAGAATGATTGCAGGCACCGTGAGGAAAAAACTAATGAGATAGGAACTGTTGGACATGTAAACCTTAACTTTGGAGTAAAACTGATGAGAACAGTAAAGCATAAAGATGATTGGAAAGATCTGGTCAATATAGAGAGTGAACGAGAAGCTGGAAAAAGTAGCGGACATCTTAAAAGAAAAAAAAGGGGCAGCTGGGATAAGGAAGACAAGAGTAAGGAACTGGAATAGGAAAGAAGGAGGGTGTTGGACTGGAAATCATTTAGAGGAACCATCCGTGAAATCCAATCATAAACACACAAATAATGTTTTTTTTAATGCAACGGAGACCCTAAAATGAGGATAATTGATTTTAGAAGTGACCGAACAGGAAGAGAAGCCAGAGGATAAAGATATAGGAATGAGAGGGTAGGGAGAGTCACTAGGGAAGAGAGAGAGAGAGAGAGAGAGAGAGAGAGAGAGAGAGAGAGAGAGAGAGAGAGAGAGCAAGGAGCAAACTGTGTAACGCGGTCAGGGAGAGGAATGTCTGACTCGACGCTGCACGATCAAGATAATTATGTTGACTTCCCTCGGCCGGGAGTTGATAGGAGGAGGAGGAGGAGGAGGAGGAGGAGGAGGAGGAGGAGGAGGAGGAGGAAGAAGAAGCTGGAAAAATTAGAAACACTTTAGGAAACATGCCGTGGGAGGGGGTAGGAAGGGCAGAAGGACGTGAGGCAGGCCTGCGAGGATGAGTCACCGAGGCAGGCACAGGGAAGGACGGGCAAACGAAATTTTTTTTCTTGTTTTTTTTTTGCAACATTAATTTACTTTATTATATTATATACTAGCCGCAAAGCCGCCCTCCGGGCGGACTTTTTGGCTAGCTCCTGCGGAGGGCTATTGGTGGGCCTTCGGCCCACCACCTGTGTTTGGTGGGCCTTCGGCCCACCAAACATGGACTCTCCAGATAGCCCCTTTTAACTTTCCTGAAATCATGGATCTAGAAATGTATGTATTCCCCCCACCCATTCACTCACCCATTACCCATCACCCCCCACCCATTCACTCACCCATTACCCATCACCCACCACCCATTCACTCACCCATTACCCATCACCCCCCACCCATTCCTTCACTCATTACCCATCACCCCCCCACCCATTCACTCACCCATTACCCATCACCCCCCACCCATTCACTCACCCATTACCCATCACCACACACCCATTCACTCACCCATTACCCATCACCCCCCACCCATTCACTCACCTATTACCCATCACCCCCCACCCATTCACTCACCCATT
Organism: Chionoecetes opilio; assembly: GCA_016584305.1. Classification (NCBI taxonomy): domain Eukaryota; kingdom Metazoa; phylum Arthropoda; class Malacostraca; order Decapoda; family Majidae; genus Chionoecetes; species Chionoecetes opilio. Next base: position 843,781 of record JACEEZ010016557.1, read on the forward strand.
ACCCATCACCACACACCCATTCACTCACCCATTACCCATCACCCCCCACCCATTCACTCACCCATTACCCATCACCACACACCCATTCACTCACCCATTACCCATCACCCCCCACCTATTCCCTCACCCATCACCCATCACCCACAACCCATCACCCCCCACCCATTCACTCACCCATCACCCCACACCCATTACCCATCACCCCACCCATTCACTCACCCATTACCCATCACCCTACATCAAGGCTTCCTCAATTCTCGCAACCCACTTTTGTTTTCACAATTCTCGCTAATAGGCTGCTAAGAAAAAGAAAAGAAAAAAAGTGATCGGATCATCTCATAAGTGGGCTTATGACCTTCCCCTGGTCAACCTGATTCCAAAAATGTGCCATATGAGGTGTTTGCGCCACGGGGGGCGGAACCTATACCACACACACACACAGACAGACAGACAGACAGACACACTTTCGCTTATATTATTACTAGCCGCAAAGCCGCCCTCCGGGCGGACTTTTTGGCTAGCTCCTGCGGAGGGCTATTGGTGGTGGGCCTTCGGCCCACCACCTGTGCTTGGGCCTTCGGCCCACCAAACACGGACTCTCCAGATAGCCCCTTCTAACTTTCCTGAAATCATGGATGTAGAAATGTATGTATTCCTCCCACCCATTCACTCACCCATTACCCATCACCCCCCACCCATTCACTCACCCATTACCCATCACCACACACCCATTCACTCACCCATTACCCATCACCCCCCACCTTTTCCCTCACCCATCACCCATCACCCCCAACCCATCACCCCCCACCCATTCACTCACCCATCACCCCACACCCATTACCCATCACCCCACCCATTCACTCACCCATTACCCATCACCCTACATCAAGGTTTCCTCAATTCTCGCAACCCACTTTTTTTTCACAATTATCGCTAATAGGCTGCAAAAAAAAAAAATAGTGATCGGATCATCTCATAATTGGGCTTAAAACCTTCCCCTGGTCAACCCGGTTCCAAAAATGTGCCATATGAGGTGATTGCGCCACGGGGGGCGGAACCTATACCAGACACACACACACACACACACACACACACACACACACACAGACAGACAGACAGACAGACACACTTTCGCTTATATTTACCATTACCCATCACCCCCCACCTATTCCCTCACCCATCACCCATCACCCCCAACCCATCACCCCCCACCCATTCAC
>JACEEZ010016557.1:850000-855000 GCA_016584305.1 Chionoecetes opilio
CCTGTCACCTAACACTACCTACATCCACCTTCCATCCCCATCCATGAACCTATCCAGCTCCTCTTTAAAGCTCCCCAATGACTCCGCACTAACTACCTGTCTACTGAGTCCATTCCAATCATTCACCACCCTATTTGTGAACCAGTTTTTCCCTATTTCCTTTCTAAATCTACGCCCTTCCAGCTTGAATCCGTTACTTCTTGTTCTACCCTGGTTACTATCCGTAAGAACTTTTCCTACCTCTCCTTTATTAAATCCCTTTATTAAATTATTTATTGTACAATCTTTGGGTTGATCTATATCTCCACATTCTCTTTGGCTCACCATATATAGATGAGTGAGTATTGCATTTCAGTCGAGAACCCCCTACAAGGAGGAGTGTTTTATTATAGCATCATCTTCGATATTCATATAGTAGGAAAAGCGTAGGAAAGTAGGAAAATAGTATTGGAAAAGCGTAGATTTAAAAAAGAAATAGGGAAAAACTGGCTCACAAAGAGGGTGGTAAATGATTGGAATGGACTCAGTAGACAGGTAGTTAGTGCGGAGTCATTGGGGAGCTTTAAAGAGGGGCTGGGTAGGTTCATGGATAGGGATGGAAGGTGGATGTAGGTAGTGTTAGCTGACAGGAACTACCACGTGCAGGCCTCGCGGCCTCTTGTAGCTTCCGTATGTTCTTATGTTCTAGATATACGTATACTTCAGCAGAATCCAAGAGGTGTTCAGGTATCTGTTCTTCCTATGTAATCCTATGTTCACCTCGCCTCGTTTCCTTGCTTAGGTAGTGCAGTTCCCGGAAACAGCCTCGTTTGGGTCAAAAGCTTTGTAAGTGTTTGCTTTTTGTGTGCATTTCTTTGTATCTCCTTGCGTTCCTTCGAATTGGACAGGGCATTTTGTTTCCAACCTATTTTTGTTTATATGTAACGACGTCTACAAACAGGGGTGAGGGGAAGACGAAACCGAAATGTGAAGGTTCTATGGCTGAGGACCAGGTGGCATTGACCCCTTGAGACCCAAAACGTAATTTCCATTGTAATTTGGGTACCAATACACAATTTTTAGTGAATATAAGCAATATTTTATAGATATGACGTGTTTAGTATCCTTGTCCACTAACTGATTTGGTATATTTAGTTACTTTTCGTAAATTTATTGCTCGACAACATACGATTTTATGTAGCAAAGGAAAGAGCTAGGTATGAAGGGGTTAAGGCCGTCTCTCTCTCTCGCCTCTCAAGGCTCTCTGTATAGGCTGCTGGGGCGGGAAGTCGACACAAATTATTACCTTCCTCCGGTGTCTGGCCCAAATAACGGACGTGAGACTAGCACAAAGGGGATATCAACTATATTTCAACTTTTATATAGTGCAAAAAAAAAAAAAGATGACTAAGCTACCTCGGGGTGTCATCATGATCACCGCAATAATCCCCCACACTGAACACTGTTTGCTGGTGGTGGCTGTACAGAGCGTTTTTGTATGCGCCGCCAATCAGCTAACTCAAAAAGGCCAATTCATATACACAGATACTCAATTTTAATAAAACATTGTGCGAACATAAGAGAATAAAAACATTTAGTAAATTACCTGTGTGTGTGTGTGTGTGTGTATGTGTGTGTGTGTGTGTGTGTGTGTGTGTGTGTGTGTGTGTGTGTGTGGTGTGTGTGTGTGCTGAGAGAGAGAGAGAGAGAGAGAGAGAGAGAGAGGAGAGAGAGAGAGAGAGAGAGAGAGAGAGAGAGAGAGGAGAGAGAGAGAGAGAGAGAGAGAGAGAGAGAGAGAGAGAGAGAGAGAGAGAGAGAGAGAGAGAGAGAGAGAGAGAGAGAGAGAGAGAGAGAGAGAGAGAGAGAGAGAGAGAGAGAGAGAGAGAGAGAGAGAGAGAGAGAGAGAGAGAGAGAATCTATCCTATCAGCAACAATCCTGTATATTTAGATAGAACATTCATAAGTTGCCTTTAAGTAAATCTGTTACCATAAAGCTCACCTTCTTACTCCTACTATTTCACTTTTAATTAATTTATACTATTATACTATTTAATTTTCCATCAACAACTCTCTTCTTTATATAGAGGATGACTCAATACAAGATCTTTATGCATTTATATGGAGTCTTCTTCTATCTATCCTTCTCTTCTATCTCGCCTTCTATATCCATCTTCCTTCCATGTGAGGGGCTTCCACTTTCAAAGATACTCTAAACCTGGTAGAGTCAAAAGTCTAATTAACCAACTATTCTCCCCCCCCCCCCTTCCCTTATTCTCCCCCCCCCCTTCCCTTATTTCTTTAATTGACTGCCTTTGATCGCGTCACAATGTCTCGTCTTTTACTGTCTTCCAGCGTTGTTTTCACAGTCAATGGTCTTGTTGACCTGCCTCTTCCGCGTCCTTCGTGCAAAAAGTTCCAACTATAATTAATAATCGTCTCACCTATTTTCTCCCCACTTCTTTGAGTTGATCAGTACATTGATTTGTTCATCTTCGATCATTGTTACACACACACACACACACGCACACACACACACACACACACACACACACACACACACACACACACACACACACAGACACACATACACACAACACACACACACACACACACACACACACACACACACGCACGCACGCACGCACGCACGCACGCACGCACGCACGCACGCACGCACGCACGCACGCGAGCGAGCGCACACACACACACACACACACACACACACACACACACACACACACACACACACACACACACACACACACACACACACACACACACACACACACACACACACACACACTTTGTTCTTAACCAGGGTGATTCTCAGAATGTTACTCTCATTTTGCCCAGGAATATTTAACTTATTCAATAATAATAATAATGATAATTTAAAGAGGCGGGACGAGGAAAGAAGGAGACAGAAGCGAAACATGATAAATGTTATTGTGTAACGTCACCGGAGACGAGCGATAGTAATTCATTATGTCTCTTACACTTACCAATACACACACCAGACCCCTTCCACCCCCTCTACCCACCCCCTTCCTACCCCCACACGCAACACCGTCAAGGGAAGGTAAATTATATATAAAGTTTCAATATTAGTCATCACACACAGAAGAAAATATTGTCCAATTTGCTGAATATCAACGGGAGGGGAAAAAAGCTGGAAATTATTTTTTGTAAACATCATCAGAGAGCACAGGGAAAGAATTAGCTGATAAATAATTCACAGCACAAGCACGAAGGGAGATCAGTGTGTGTGTGTGTGTGTGTGTGTGTGTGTGTGACTGTGTTTGTGTGTGTGTGACTGTGTGTGTGTGTGTGTGCGTGTGCGTGTGCGTATGTGTGTCCCCCCCTCCGTTCCCTATCCTCGCAGCCACTTTGATGGGAATGACAAGGAGAGGATCGCAGTTGTTGCCTAAACGTGATGGATTGCTTGGTTTTTGATATCGTGTCACAACTCAGCAACAATGACAGTCACGTGACACAAAAAACAACAGTAAAACGCAATTGTTAGTAAAATTAACCGCGAAATAACTAAATAAATATGTTTGATTTATAGTGACAATGAAAAGAGGTAAAACATCGTAGTAGTTGACAAAATTGGTTGCTTAAAAGGTTAAATGATAGCAATTTAACAAAGAGAAAGAATGACCAAAATTAACAAAAGGGAAGGAATGGCAGAGCCCTGCAAACCTACATATTATATGGGAGTCCCGGGATGCATATTAGCCAAGTCTGGAAAGGATCGCCTTTTCCGGGTGAAGACGCTTGTCTGTAGCTCCGAAACTAACCATAGGATTTTCTCGAAAATGCCCTCATTAGGATTCCCACACAAAGTTACGAGCAAATCGGTAAGGCAACCGAACCTAACTTAACCGTAACATGACGTAACCTAAAATGATGTGTTCAAGAGTGAAGTAGGCAAACCTTTCCAAAAATATGGCTAATATGGCTTTGATTTTAATATGGCTAATAATGCTCCCGGGATATGTTCTGGGTACGTGTGGTGCTTGAAATAGAACTCCACGGTTGATTGATTGATTAATTCATTGATTGATTGATTGATTGATTGAACAATTCATCACAGCGCCGCAGCATCATCAGCCATACGGTGCAATGGTAGTCAATACAGAAAATGTATATAATTCGTATTAAAGCAAGCTATACAAAAGTACTTGAAAACCACGGATGGAATTTTGAATAGTTTTAAAATTAAATTAAGTAACATAACTACTACATGGGATGAAAAATGCTCCATAAGGGAAAGTAAGTACCTGAAATGTACCTGAAAAAAGACATTAACCCCTTGAGACCCAGTACGTAATTTCCATTGTAATTTGGGTACCATTAGACGATTTTTAGTTAATATAAGCAATACTTTATAGATATGACCTGTTTAGTATCCTTGTAGACTAACTAATGTGGTATATTAAGTAGCTTTTCGTAATTTTATGGCTAACAACAGACGATTATATATAGCAAAGGAAAGATCTGGGCGTGAAGGGGTTAAGATCATCGGAATGCTGTTCATCAGTCTTTTCAAACTCTTATTTCAGAAAGAATCCAAAACGTTATTCTCATTATTTCAAGTAAACAATATGTAGCGCAAAAATTCGTGAATGGCCATAGGATAAAACAGAGAAATGGACAGCAAGTGTGTTTGTAAAAAAAAATGCTGAAAGTGTAAAACGCATCATTTCCGGTGATGGCTTACCTGCATAAGGATGATCTGAACATGCTTCCTGTCTGACGGAAAGACCAATACCTGGATGGGGTGCAGTCATTTCGTACACAAGTTGTTTCGTACACTAGTAGATTCGTACGCCAAAAAGTTGTTTCGTAGTCTATATGAAACCATAGTCATTTCGTACACTCAGCTCAGAGTTGAACTTGACTACTAGAGTTACGAAACGACACCGGGTATGTACGAAAAAACTCAAAGTCAGTGTACGAAACAACTAAAAAAACCTGGGTACGAAACAACTTGTGTACGAAACGCCCTGTAACCTACC
>JACEEZ010016557.1:857500-892500 GCA_016584305.1 Chionoecetes opilio
TACAATCACTAACCCGCCCTTCCCCCGCAGTGTCGCCCAATGATCACTAACCCGCTGTCCCTTTAGCGTCTTTAGTGTCCCTTATTATAGTGATCACTAACCCGCCCTTCCCCCGTAGTGCCGCCCAACATCGTGGACGGCAAGACCTCGGGCGACGTGATGGTGCAGGAGGGCGCCAACATCACCCTGGAGTGCAGCGCCACCGGCACTCCCACGCCCACCATCACCTGGCGCCGCGAAGACCACCTCAAGATCAACCTGAATAAGACGTACCGAGGTGTGTGTGTGTGTGTGTGTGTGTGTGTGTGTGTGTGTTTATCAGTGTGTGTGTGCGTGCGTGCGTGTGTTATTTAGTAGCAAGGCGAGTGAGGCAGGAAGGTCATAAATCTAAGACCTGGAGAACACGAGGGTCAAGTGTTAAAAAAAAGTTATGCATGTAAAATGAAAGCAAAAATAAGGCTATAGGTTTCCCATGGATGCCTAGATTCCTATTTTTTTATTTAAGGGACTTAAATGTAGATCTCTGAAGGACCCGTAAACTCTCAGCACTTAGTTTGCTTTCCCATGCATACCCTCGCCCTACAAACTGCCTTTAAAAACAAACTATATCCTACGGAATACAGATAATCTCAGTTACTTGTGCCATCCAAAGTACGACTATCACTCTGAAGGTTGTTTTGCAAGATATGTTTCGTATAGTCTATTTTTTTTAGCAAGGCAAAAATTCCATTCTATCTTAAGGTCTCATGCTTAAAATGATGCCTATGTTTACCTGATAATATGGTTAACTATGATCAAATACGACTCAAATTTAGAAGAAGCGTAGTATTCCCTTCTCCTGGCATCAAATATCAGTCAGTCAGCAGCAAGGGGTCAGGATTTTTCACCTTGTTAAATATAATAGACTATAGTGAAGCAATTCTTAGACTCGTGATACTTATGAGGTAATAGAAACAAAGCTTCCTGGATTCGGAAGTTCAGATGATTGACATTTGTCCTGAAAACCCACTGCAATCTCGTGCTTTAAACTTCACCTGTTAACCCCTTCATCCCCAAATTTTTCCTTTGCTGTAAAGAATTGTATGTTGTCGAGCCATAAAATTACGAAAAGTAACTAAATAAACCAAATTAGCGAGTGGACAAGGATACTGAACTGGTCATATCTATAAAAACATTGCTTATATTCACAAAAAATCATCTAATGGTGGTCAAATTACAATGGAAATTACGTTCTGGGCCTCAAGGGGTTAATAACTACACCTCTGTTGATTTTATTCTCGAATTTTGTTTTTGAAGGGACAAAAGATTAGTTAGCAATTATTGTAGTTCTTCTATGATAGTTTTTACGGAACACCTTAAAGCTTTACCAGTCTATACATCAGATCCAGACTATATAAAATACAGGAACACTTTGCGACACACACTAGGGAGACACTATGATATGGGCAGACCTTTTGGCACCATAACATACATAAAGAGAACACACATTGAGACATAAGTGACAATGAACACACACACACACACACACACACACACACACACACACACACACACACACACACACACACACACACACACACACACACACACACACACACACACACGCACGCACGCACGCACGCACGCACGCACGCACGCACGCACGCACGCACGCACGCGCGCGCGCACACACACACACACACACACACACACACACACACACACACACACACACACACACACACACACACACACACACACACACACACACACACACACACAGAAAGAGAGAGAGAGAGAGTCACGAGGGCGCCTATTTTGACACGATAGGAGCACAGACACAAGAAACATATATGGAGAAACTGGAAACTTATCTAGAAATAGGGATAAATTGGTTCACAGATAGGGTGGTAGATGATTGGAAGGGACTCAGTCATCGTGTAGTTAGTGCGGAATCAATAAGGAGTTTTAATTAAAAGGAGGCTAGACAATTTCATGGATGAGGATGAAAGGTGGATGTAGGTAGTGTTATGTAACAGGAACTACCACGTGTAGGTCTCACGGCCTCTTATAGCTTCCTTATTTTCTTATATTCTTATGTTCATATGTTGACACGCTAGGAGCACCGAGACACATAAGACACACTGAGGTATACAAGAGACTGACTGATAGGTACACGTAACATAATGGGCCGTGCCTGTCTTGAGTGACCTAACCTAATACCCCCGTCACACTAGAGGCCAAATGAGCCGGAATGCCGTCGAAATGAAAATTCTTGATATATACCTGGATATTCGAAGTGCATTCTAAAAATTATGACTGCATTCCCAAACATTCGGGCCTATTCTTAATTGTGGCCGGCCCGAATATTTTGCTCATGCTCAAAACTTTCGAGGTGCATTCGAAGTACAGAAATATCGAACGGCATTCGAAGTGTCTGCTTGATTCCTGCTGATTCCGAATAAGTGTGACGGGGGAATAAGCCTTGGTGTCTTATGGTGTCCTATGTCGCCACAGTTATGGAGCACACGGGCGCCAAGCTGCACCTGGCGCGGGTCAGCCGGATGGACATGGCCGCCTACCTGTGCATCGCCCGCAACGGTGTGCCGCCCATTGTCAGCAAGAGGATGCAGGTCAGCGTCGACTGTGAGTGTCACCTTCTCTCGCTGGATCATCACACCAGGCACTCACCTCCATCTATCCACTCTACACACTCACTGCCCACCACACACCTCCACTCGCCTCCACTCACCTCCACTCACCCTCACACACTCACTGCCCACTACACACCTCCACTCGCCTCCACTCACCTCCACTCACCCTCACACACTCACTGCCCACCACACACCTCCACTCGCCTCCACTCAGGACCACTCACCCTCACACACTCACTGCCCACCTTGCGTCGCCACCATGGATGAACGATGACGCACCGCTCCCACTGATGCCCATTATGACACCGCCCACCTCTCTCTCTCTCTCCTCTCTCTCTCTCTCTCTCTCTCTCCTCCTCCTCTCCTCTCTCTCTCTCCTCTCTCCTCTCTCTCTCTCCTCCTCTCCTTCTCCTCTTCTCCTCTCTCTCTCTCTCTCTCTCTCTCTCTCTCTCTCTCTCTTCTCGCTGCTCGTATTATTGTAACACGTGACTAAATGAAGCCCAAGAAGCAGCGCCAAGCAGGTGTCTCGGTCAGTGGCTTCAGGATCTGTTTAAGAGGAACGGTGTCAAAGTTCATCACGAGTCATCCTCTTCTCTGGAGCTTTGTATTTTTGTCATTTCTTTGGCTTCTAAGAAAAATTCTGAAATTTTCATGTTTGAATGATTCTCAGAAGAAAAAAATCACTTCGCTGCGTTTTAAGTCTGCCAGTCAGACCGCTGCCTCAACTTTACGACCAATAATTTGAAACGAGAACGACCATCCCAGTAATTGGGGAGTTTCCTTCACCCTTTATACAGTTCTTTGTTGGCAATGGGAAGAGGAGGGGGAGCCTGAGGACCGTGTTGCCATCACCTGCCAAGTCTGGTGTCTCCGCGCCGCCACTCCTGGGCTGTGCTGGGGAAAACAGCAGCAGCAGCAGCGACCCTGCAGCTGTGCCGGCCAACATTAGGCCTTGATAATTATGAGCTGTGCTGTGTAGCATCATGTTAACAACACGCTTTTATTGAACTGAAAATGAAATACAGGAGGGATATTCATATATATGTAATTTTATAATCCAGGGACCATAAGTTTTGTTCGCACCGTGATTTACAGCGTAAGGGGGAATCGCGTTCACTCACACTGTGCATGTGACTCAAAACCATTACATTAAGTACGAGAGCCACAACAACACAGGCAGGGCTGCGGCTCGCTGGACTGTCACCCACCAAGAGCCAGACAAAGACACCCCGGTAGTCACTGGTCAAGACACTCCCCGGTAATATCAACTCATGTATTGACTTCATATCCTAAGTGCAGACACACCAGCGCTGAGGAGGGAAAGAAATCCTCTCGCGGTGACCCAGAAAAGGAACCACAGATACAAAAACACCAATATCAGGATTCTCTTATTTATGAAGTTATGAATCAAAACTTTTGTAATGTCCTTTCTCCTATAAACTTCCCTGCCCGTCCATCATTCCAGTTATTGTTGTGTTGCCCTCCCGCCCTTCCGACACTTGACATGAATCATTCCTTAACGCCCTCACAACACAGGAAAATAGTTTGTGCTGAACCCTCCCTCATGATCGGACCTTCACCAAGCACAACTAGATTTCACCTAATCAGGACAACAGTTACTCATCTTGTACTTCATCTACCATCTTTTGTTTGCCCTTGGCCAGTCCTTTGTGATGTAAAAAAAGTAATAATCCAGTAAAATTGTATATATTCTGAACACTAACTTCTTTTCTGTATGAGTTTTCCAGTTCATTCAGTTCATTGAAGATACAAATATGAGCAGCATGTTGGTCCTCCCGCTAATCTTCCCGCTTGACGCCCACAGTCCCGCCCATGATGAGCATCCCGCACCAGCTGGTCGGGGCGCCCCTGGGCTACAGCATCACCCTGGAGTGCACCATCGAGGCACACCCCCCGGCCCTCACCTACTGGACAAGGGGCTCAGGCATCATGCTGCACCAGGGACGCAAATACTACATCACTGAGCGGGTGCGTCGCCTCTATGTACTCTTAAAACCCTCTTACCCCCACTCAAAAATATACCTTACCCCCCTCAAAAAATAACCTAACCCCCCTCAAAAAAAATTACCCCCCTCAAAAAACCCTACCCCACTAAAAAAAAAACTTACCCCCACTCAAAAAAATCCCTTACCCCCTCAAAAAAAACCTTACCCACCCTCAAAAAAAAACCTTATCTCCCATAAAAAAAAAAAACTTATCCCCCTAAAAAAAAACTTATCTCCCTAAAAAAAAAACTTACCCCACAAAAAATACCTTACCCCCGCTAAAAAAAACCTTACCCCCTCAAAAAAAACCTTACCCCCCAAAAAAAAACATTTACCCCTTCAAAAAAAAATTAACCCCCCAAAAAACTTACCCCTTCAAAAAAAAAACCTTACCCTCCCACAAAAAAAACCTTACCCCTCTCAAAAAAAAAACTTACCCGTCCTCAAAAAAAACCCTTACCCCTCTCAAAAAAAACTTACCCGTCCTCAAAAAAAAACCTTACCCCCACTCAAAAAAACCCTTACCCCCCACAAAAAAAAACCTTACCCCCCTCAAAAAAAAACTTACCCCCCTCCAAAAAAACCTTACCCCCCTCAAAAAAAAACCTTACCCCCCTAAAAAAAAAAACCTTACCCCTCTCAAAAAAAAACCTTACCCCTCAAAAAAAAACTTACCCCCACAAAAAAAAACTAGGCTTTCCTACGCACACACAGACACACACACACACACACACACACACACACACACACACACACACACACACACACACACACACACACACACACACACACACACACACACACACACACACAGACACACACACACACACACACACACACCAAAAAATATATAATAAATGTTGTCTTTCATCGGGTGGATATGGATGTGCCTCCCATCCGTCTCTCCCCTCTCCTTCAGATGAGTAAATCTCTACACATACACGGACTATATACTACACTACATTATATTCAATACTCTTTCAGAATATTTTATTTGTACTTATTAGTGATTTAGACTTTTATCTCTTGACCATGACACTTGTCTGTAATGTTCGAACGAGCCTGTTCCAGTTTCCGAAATTTCTTGATGACACTACGACCAGAAATACCAAACATACCATGCAAAGACTTAGATACAAGCATTCTTACTTCCCACGTACTGTGCGGGACTGTAACAAGCTTCCTCAACAGATTATAGTTTGTAGTACAATAGACTCATTCATCTATAGTCAGTTGAGGTAGATCCATACCATATGCCCACCGTGCAATAGATCCATACCATATGCCCACCGTGCAATATATCCATACCATATGCCCACCGTGCAATAGATCCATACCATATGCCCACCGTGCAATAGATCCATACCATATGCCCACCGTGCAATAGATCCATACCATATGCCCACCGTGCAATAGATCCATACCATATGCCCACCGTGCAATAGATCCATACCATATGCCCACCGTGCAATACGTGTCCGTAAGGGGGGGACATTTTCCTTCCTCCCATTATAAAATATATGTATTATAAAAGCTACTTTGGTGCCTTCTCTTTGATTGTCAGCTATAACTTGTGATGATAGTTTGCAACAGCAATTTAAGTATCTTTTTTCAAGGGAAACATTTTTACATATGGCAACATAATTTTATGAATTTATATATATTGCCCCCCTAACGAAGAAACCAGCGGACCCCTGCGCTCGAGTCACAGACCTGCTGCCTCCTGCACTCCAAAGATCCAACGCAAACAAAGTTATAAGATTAGCATTTTTGATGAGATGCCTATTATAGAATACACCCTTAGCCCCTCGTAGCCTCAACCTCTAACAGCCTCCCTCCCCCCACACGCAGCAAGGTGAAGTCCCGTACCGCACCCACATGAAGATCACCATCAAGAGTTTGCGACCCAACGATGACTTCGGGGAGTACAAGTGTGTGGCGAAGAACTCCCGCGGCGAGACGGAGGGCGTCATCAAGCTGTATGGTGAGTGGCGGGGCGGGGTGATCAGTAGACTTGAAAATTAAACTTACCTGCCATCTGGTGGCCGTCTGGGAACCTCCCGTCAGCTCTAGTACTGCGGGTCAAGGGGTGTCAGGCTAGACTTATTTTCCATTATTCGCTACCAAACCAGCTACAATTAAGTGTTGTCATGGTCAACATAGGTTTATGCAAAATAAAATAAGGGTTTTACATTATTCATGGCGTTATAATGAGGCTTGTTGGCAAAATATAAGCATTCGACCATATGTGTCCTACAACTTTCTATTAAATAATATAGCGGAATGCATCAAGGTGGGTGTATGAGTAAATATTACCTTCTCTTTGCATGCATGAAGGGACATTGCAGCATGGGATAAGGGCGTAAAGATGCATGGACGATAATGACATGCCATGTCACTAAAGGGTGTGGTGGAAAGGGTCAAGGGCGTGGAGATAAGAAAGGGGCGTGGCAGGAACGATAAGATAAGATAAGATTTTCATCCTATCTAGACACTTTGCAAGTACCAACTACAAGGTTATTGACTATACAAAGCGCCGCCACGTCAGCACGAACTAGGCGGACTCGAACCGCTGACCGAATGTACAGGGACGCTGCACATTGCGAACTCACGTCTCTACCAACCTTGCCACCCTGACGGGCTGGCAGGAACGAGGAGGCGTGACCCTTGAGTTTAATCACGCACAGATCTTTCCTTTGCTATATAAAAAAGCGTCTGATCTTAGCCATAAAACTACGAAAAGTAACTGAATAAACCAAATTAGTTAGTGGACAAGGATACTAAACAGGTCATATCTATAAAATATTGCTTATATTCACTAAAAATCGTCTTATGTTACCCAAATTACAATAGAAATTATATTCTGGGTCTCAAGGGGTTAATGCATAGCAGCCGACATGATTGCTGGTACTCATGATAAAAAGCCGCGGAAGGAAACTGATTGATATTTTGCAGTACTTAACTTTGTCATTGATAGCCATTACGCGTCAGTGCTGTGTGGACGCCCCCATGGATAGATCTTTACTGACCACACTCATGGATCATCATACGTGTACTCGCCATGGTGGATGCCTTTCCTCCCCCCCGTTAATTCCCTTTTTTTCATACCTTACGATTTGATGTCGATTACTGTTATATTTTGAACTTCTTTTTTCGGGCCCCCCAAAGCCCGAGCTCCTTCCATTACGGGTGGAGCAAATCTTAAACAACAACAACAACAACAACATAATGCATGAACACTTGACCAAGGGCATAGCTATGGGGAAGCCAATAGAGCCTCATGTCTTGGCCTAGTGGCAGAAATGGAGGGAAGGAAGTACGTAACTGGAGAGAAGAGCATTACTAGAACTAAGATAAGCAGCTTAACCCCTTTACGCCCAGATCTTTCCTTTACTATATAAAATCGTCTGTTGTGTAGCCATAAAATTACGTAAAGCAATTTAATTTACCAAATTAGCTAGTGGACATTTTTGGACAAGGATACTAAACAGGTCATATCTATAAAACATTGCTTATATTCATTACAATCGTATAATAGTACCCAAATTACAATGAAAATTACGTTCTGGGCTTCAAGGGGTTAAGTCATCTCATCTGCCAGCTCATTCATCTTTCCTGAGGCATGCACACAAATACAGCAATAAATTAATATACTTAATGCCAACCCAGCTTGTTGTATGATATAATACATGTACATATTTCATCAAGAGTCCTGGCATGGTGATTCGAGAGATACGCGTGCCCTCACCAGCACAGACCGAGGCCGACCTGCAGCAGTCCACAACAAACACACACACACACACACACACACACACACACACACACACACACACACACACACACACACACACACACACACACACACACACACACACACACACACACACACACACACACACCACACACAACACACAACACAACAACAACACACACACACACACACACACACACACACACACACACACACACACACACACACACACACACACACACACACACACACACACACACACACACACACACACACACACACACACACACACACACACACACACACACACACACACACACACACACACACACACACACACAGTCACACACACACACACACACACACACAGTCACACACACACACACACACACACACACACACACACACACACACACACACACACACACACACACACACACACACACACACACACACACACACACACACACACACACACACACACACACACACACACACACACACACACACACACACACACACACACACACACCTCGATAGGTTTGGTTCAGGTTCAGGAATTAAGGGTAATTCTCCGGGAAGCCTAATACGAAGGCAAAACAAAGCTGGGTCTTGTAATACGAAAAAAAAGTTTGGTATTTGCAGATCATTATTCCTTTAATTAGTGACCTGACAGAATTCCATTGAGGCGCGGCGCTGCACAAGTGCTTCTCTCTACACACACCTGCGAGGCTCACTTTGATCGAAGCTGTTCTGATTATTATTTGATTCAAACGTAAAGCAAACTAGGGTCCCAGTATGATAGAATAAAATAAAATTATTTATTCATCAATTCTCACATAGGCGTCTCAGCAGGTTGGGTCACAAGGCTCCGGGAATAGAATTGTATAGCAATTCAATAATTATTATCCATCTTATTAGCTCATGTGTATAGATAGATAGATTGACATTTAGAAAGAGTTTAGAAATGCATTTTATGTTTGGTCAAGAAGGATAGTTTGCTACCTGAGATGAGGTAGTTCTAATGGGGTGCAGTCTGTTCGTACACAAGTTGTTTCATACACCAGTAGATTCGTACACCAAAAAGTTGTTTCGTAGTCTAACCATAGTCGTTTCGTACACTCAGCTCAGCGTTGAACTTGATTACTAGAGTTACGAAACGACACCAGGTATGTACGAAAAAACTCAAAATCAGTGTACGAAACAACTTAACAAAACCTGGGTACGAAACAACTTGTATACGAAACTCCCTGTAACCGTTCTAATGGCCGAGGAAACACAAAACACCTCCCAGTATCAGAGAGAGACTGAGGCCGCCGTGTTCCCCTGGTCAGCAGTGTTCATTGCGCTGCTGGCGACCCGTAGGTGGCTGACATAATGAATACTAATTGAGAATAATAATAACATTTGTATAATTATCGTAATGTTCATTGTGTGACATTGTATTCACACACCAAAACTATAGGTAAATTTCCAGATGAACACCAAACTTCCTTTGGTGGATGAAACAATTTTTTTTCTGGTGAGTTTTGATGTGTTGTGAATTAATCTGCTAACTGTTTCTGTTGCAAACCTTTATTTTATTTTATTTATTTATTTTTTTTGCTAAAATGACAAAAGAAAAATTTGAACCTAATCGAACCTATACCTAACCTAACCTTTACCTAACCTAACCTAACCTTTACCTAACCTAACCTAACCTTTACCTAACCTAACCTAACCTATCCTTTACCTAACTATAAAAAAATAAAAAAATAAATACCTCTACCTAAAAATAAAAAATAAAATGCGACAGAAATGGTTACCAGATTAATTCAAAACACATCAAAACTCACCAGAAAAAGGAAGTTTCGTCCACCAAAGTGAGTTCGGTGTTCATTTGGAATAATACCAAACTATATTATGAAGTGTTGGTATTTTCCCTTTGCTCATCTCCTCTCGCCCTCCCTCTTCCGGACCGAGATTTCATCCTCCACTTCTCGCCCTAAATCCTTTACAGGTATGATTGGTGACGCCGCTAAAACCTTGCCCAACTTCCTCCATCACCATAACTTTGCTTCACGAGAAATCATTCCCGCCCAATTTTTTTTGTCTATCTGCAAACATTTTCCCGTTGGGTACTCCCTTCTTGATCTAATTAGTCTCTCTGCCAAGGCCAGTGCATCCACGGGCATGTTCCTCCTACATGGGGACTTCCAAGTGTTACCAATTATTTTTTGTTAATTGGTGGCAGCGGTGTGATATGCCATAACACAAGTTCAACATTCCTGCCTTGCCCTGGCTGCTCACTTAGAAAAAAAAGGTCCAAATATACTTTAATCTGCTCATTTTTCACCATCAGAGTAAAACTAAAAATCAAGGATGTTATTGATTTCATAGTTTTTAACAACCAATGTCAAAGTGAGGAGGATTCTATATAAAAGACTTTGAGATTGCTTTATATTTCCGTAGTATTGGGGAGTACTAACCTATTTGCACCACCACACCATCATTCCACAAAACACGAGAGTCATCAGGTCATACAGCAGAACCATAACAGAACAGTGTCGGTCAGCACCACCAGCACACCTCACACCTCACACCTCACACTTCACTAGGAAGACCGGAACAAAACCCCTAAAGAAACAGTCGAAGAAAATCAGAGCCAACAAATATTCTCCACTCTCGTTTTTCACTCTGGATCCATCTCCGCGGCCTCCTTTCTCAAACACAGTTCGGAAACTCACTTATCACCGCGAGGAGAAAAAAGAAAGTTCTTGGTGTGACGCGTCGAGGACTGAGAGAGGTTTCCGTGGTCGCAGGGATTTGCTGATGAAGCTAAAAAGAGGATTGCAGGGAAGAAGGGAAAGGGGAGACTCTTATAGTAAAGATAATATCCCTAACAGATTTGTGTACTATCTTATGTTATTGTAATGCACATGGACGTTCCAAGGACAGACTAGACCCGCGCCTCCAGAACACAGGGAAAGACTATCCGTACTACTTACTGGGTGTCCTTCAAAATTTCAGTGGCTTGTCTTATTATAGTAAGCGAGTATTTTATAGTTGAGATTGAATTGGTCTCATAACGATGCATGTCGTCCGGCTCAGCATGAAGCTAGGTGGCAGCAAAGCTTCAGATCAGTTTGGAATGATACTAAAGTGTCTTTCTTTTCGTTTCCTATATAGAAACAGACCCTCCAACGCCCGCCCCGACCAATCCGCCTTCCTACTTGGACAAAATTTTCAAAGGTGAGACTTCCTGTTGTGGACCGACATGTCAACATGTCATGTTTACACCAACTACCACGTGTAGGCCTCACGGCCTCTTGTAGCTTCCTTATTTTCTTATGTTCTTATGTTCTTATGTCAACCATCGTGGAAGCAAAATCTAAACAGATTTCTGAAATTCTTGCATTTATGCATAAACAGACACATGTTTGGCTATTCCAGATTATCAGCAAAAGACGACTAACAGTGTTGTCGGGAAAGGAGAGGGAAAAGCGACGTTTGTGGGGCTTCAGGAACCCAGGGAAGGTATTGAGACCGACTTAAACGTGGGTGAAGGAGACTTCATGGAACGGAACGACCTGGACCGCCTGGAGGAGGGTCCACATTGGGACGACGAGAGGCGGAGGGAGGAAGAGGCGCGGCGAGAACGAGGACGTCATGAGAGTGAGAGAGATTACCCCATGACCAACTATTTAGGCCGAGCCACGCCAGGTGAGTCAGTCCGAGGCCGTGGTGCGCACAAACACAGGAAGGGTTAACGTGAGGGATTAGATACCAGGCAATGCTACTCAGTGTGTGCTGCTTCAATATCATGTTGACCAAACGTTCACACTAGGCAATATCTGCACACTCTTCCAGCTCGTAAGCCTGTCAGATCTGTGGAGAAGGAAAAAGATGCCTCACACAGCATGAGAACCTTAGATTTATGGCTAGCAACATTAACGCAACAGTAATCTTACGTGGTTCATTGCTAGACTAATGAACCCTCGCTTCTTTACAATTCCTAGGCTTTGGTTAATTACACGTGGTTTTTAAAGTACAAGGTTAGATCACAATTGCATATGATGATGATTAATTCTAAAATGCTGTCTCTTTTCCCGTTGGTCAGCGGGCGGCGGCGTGGGCGGCTGTCTGGTGCTGTCCCTCCTGCTGCCGCTAGTGGTCACGGAGCAGCCATCTTGTCTCCTCATGTTGTTGTGATGAAAAGGATTCGACTCGCCTAACTCACTCTCCGAATTGTGTGGATAATTCTAGCTAAAGTTTCCTTCACGTGAAAATAGACAGTTTCTCGCTCCTTAGTGGTTATGTTGTGACGCAGGGATGGATCATTGGGGGGGTGAGTAGAGCCGGCGTGGGCTGTATATAGTGTAGCGTTGACAGCCGCCCTGGACCTGGCTGCTTCTCGTCTTACCTTACCGGAGGACCTACGAGAGCGACCTTGATACGAACACGAGTCATCCCTGTCTCGCGCTCACGTCTAAGAGTTATCCTTACGACCATGTATACCTGTGGACATGTTATATTGTTAAGGGCATCGGTTACTCTTGCATTAAATGACCATGTTTATTTTTTAATCAAATGATGTTGCTAATTATACTGCTAAAAATTGATGAAAAACTAGTATTTAAAAAAACTGAACAAAATATGGGCTTGTCTCAGAGAATAGAAATAAATATAGATAATTATGAATAATGATTATAATGATGATAATGATAATTGATACTTTATGAAAGACAAGTGAAGCATCTACGGTGACCCCACTAATCCCTTCCCTGCCCCCCCCCCCCCCCTCGGCCCCCTACCCAGCGAACTGCCATTCCCCCCAATGACCTGCTCCCCCCCGCCAGTCTGATCCCAATCCCTTCCACCTACTCATACCAGTCACTTTCCTTTCTCTATGCCAATCTATACTCTGATATCTGCCGCCTCATAGCCATTAAGTCTCTTGTACATTCAGCATAGGACCCTCGGCCTCAAGTCATATCTCCACGAAGCGTCTGCCACACCAGGAGCCCCGCCAGCCTTAACAAGCTATCAAGGTTTACGATGCCTCGAGGTCATTTGCGTCAGCCTTGAGCCACACACCTCCTGCCCCATCGCCTCCTTCTGGACCCTGCATCCCGTGGCAACTCCTCGGCTCGTAACTCCCACCCACCCGATCCTCAAGACTCAGCGACGCCGGCAGGAGGATGTAGGAAAGCTCAGACGACGTGAAACAAAACATTCTGTGGTATTACAGACGAAACATCACTGGATTAATGGAAACGCTTCAATATTACTGGATTTCGAGGTGTGTGGAGAGGCGCACAGCAGGACAAAACTCGTTCGAAAGACTCTATAAGATTATATATAATACGCGGGTGTGAAATATGATGTCGAGTGATGAGAAACGTAACGAGTGACGGTGCTACATGCTAATGTTTTTTTGTTGTGGTTTCCGCCTGATCCTCGGAGTCGCGGGGAATGAAAGGCTGAGACCGCCGTTCCAGCCACTACGAGGAAGCATCAACACTTGTAATGCTATGTATTTACAGTAATATAAGTAGGATATTGTGTAGCTCAGATCATGTCAAATGTACATAATTTACCAGTAGCGGCAATGGAGGGGCGGGGGGGGGGGTCTAGACGCAGCGCCCGGTGTTGGGTGTTGGGGGCGGACGGTCTGGGTGAGATGGCCTTGTGAGGGGAGGGGGGAGCGATGAGGCCTGCAACACCGTCGAGCCTGCTGTCGCGAGGCCTCAGCAGTAACGACACACGTACTCGAAGGGCAAGAGCAAAATTTCTCAACATTTGTTTATAGTGACACGAATCACAAGTATCACAAGTAACGCATTAAGGCCCGTCACACGATGCAACTTTTCACCCGCGACAGCCACGAGCCGTTTTGGAAAACATCAAATTCGTGCCGCGCGCGTCGTTGGTCGTGCGTTTCGCCACCCCCAGCACAGCACAGCAATGATAGATACAAAAGCGCGCCTTACAACACCCCGCCACCAAGCGTCTGTCATCATGCGTCAATTTATTAAGCTCCAGTCATAGTCCAGTGGCGTCGTGAGGATGTTTGTCACTTATATGACCTTTATAGGGATAATGTGTGCAATATAGCATAACAAGATATGATTTTATTTTTTTTATTTAAGAAATATAGCAAAAAGGGATACGTACTAGTGTATACACATTTTTCTCACAATTTTGTCTTCAACTCGCTGCAATTATTCAAGTATTGCTCCCATTGAATTTTTTTTTTTATCACAGATTCGAAATCAGCAATTTTTTCTGATTCTGATGGTATAAGATACTTAGCAATACAAAAATATTTCGATGGTAAAAATGGCCGATAACATGAAACCTGTGTGGAGGTAGCCTGGCAGCATGCATTGCAGAGCGAGCGTTGATATGTTGGCTGGGGGAGCCCTCAGTCTTTAATCATTTGTATAGCAAAAATATATTACACAAAGTCCTCAATGCAGTAAAAGTATGAACCATCTTCGCGGCGGCTGCTGCAATGAACACTGGCGCGCCAGGGGAGGTATTTACATTGTGGCGCAGGGGTGTGCGTGGGGACAAGACGCGCGCCTCAAATGTCCCTCCGTGTGGCCCTATCATGCGCAGCCCGTGAGTCACGCCTGGCCGCCCCTCGCCTCACTGCACCGCCTGAAAAGTTGCATTGTGTGACGGGGCCTTGAAGCATCATTAGTGGTCACGTGTCCTGACGCGGGTGAGCCTCGCCTGGGTACCGCCGTGCCGCGCCGCCCCTCAGGGTGCATGAAAGACTCAACCACCTGGGATGTCACGTGACTGGTGGCAACAGTAATCGTATCCGTGATTCCGAAAATGTATCGTAATGTTATTTGATTGATGTAAACTCTGCGTCATGTGAATGCGTGCGGCATGGAATACTTGAAGGACACTATTTACACGCGATTGTATTATAAAAAGCAGATAGTTATCATTCATTAGTAGTAGACTACCTGCTGTCATCATTGTTATTATCATTATCACTATTATCATGATTGTTCTTCTGCAAGACGTCATCGTGAGCGGACGCCCCTCAAGCTGTCCTCCCACCCGGGCCGCCCCGCCACCAAGGGTTCGCAGCTCCTGATACAATGTATGAAGTATCGACAACTGTGCACTGTATCCATGAGGCGTCAGGCCGCTGCATGGTGTATGTACAAAGTGTTGCCGCGCCAGCAGCTGCCTCCCCGGTGCTGCTCGCAGCTGTCCACCGCTGGCTCGCCCTCCCCTCAGCCTCCCCAAAGACACGCTCATGGACTCACCCAGACACACATTGGCTAAGGCTTCATAACTGTTATATATATTATGTAGCTGCCGGCAGGAAAACAAATATGTATATATATATATATATATATATATATATATTATATATATATATATATATATATATATAAATAAATATATATATATATATATATATATATATATATATATATATATATATATGTATATATATATATATATATATATATATATATATATATATATATATATATATATATATATATATATATATATATATATATATATATATATATATATATATATATATATAATATATATATATATATATATATATATATATATATATATATATATATATATATATATATATATACATATATATAAACATACTATATATAGTATATATATATATATACCTAGCAGGATGCAGGCGCGTCCGTGCATCCCAACAGCCGCAATGGCGTCATTACAGGCGATGGCTCTGTAATACTACAAATAAGATTAATGAATAGACACCCTTAACATAATCTGTATTTAAGGATTATGTAAAGTAAGATTCGATGAATAATGATATATCCTATGGACTATTTCTTTCGAAGGATATCTAAGATATTCCGAAAATTTGTATATTTCATTTTCTTTAGCAAGTAATTAACCTTACTGATGTTATAAAAAAGCTTCCCAAATGTAGTACATGTTACGTGTTACGAGTGATTTCTAATAAAAATTGGAAAGTGATTCTAACAATTTTTCCCTTCGGGAAAGTTCTTACACACACACACACACACTCTTGTTTCTCTTGTTTGTTTTGTTTAGAGGATAATGCCTCAGAGCCATAGTGATCTACCGCTGCTGCATATTAGTGTTGGCCGAAGCCACCACCCCGGGGGGGGTTACAAAACCCCGGCTGGCACCCGGTACCCATTCACTGCTGGGTGGACAGGGGCTAGGTATTTAAGAAAGACCACCCATCTATCTTTCGCTCCACCCGGGGATCGAACCCGGGACTTCTTGGTTGTAAGCCGAGCGTGCTAACCACTACACTACAGAGTTCCCACACACACACACACACACACACACACACACACACACACACACACACACACACACACACACACACACACACACACACACACACACACACACACACACACACACACACACACACACACACACACACACACACACACACACACACACACTCCGTACCGAGGGTACGCCGTAGTGTAGGGAGGGTACTCCGTAGTGTAGGGGAAGCACGCTCGGTTCACAACCGAGAAGTCCCGGGTTCGATTACCGGGCGGAGCGGAAACAGATAGGCTGTTTCCTTAAAACCCAAGCCCCTGTCCACCCAGCAGTGAATGGGTACCGGGTGTTAGCCAGGGTTTGTGACCTGCTCTCCGGGGTGCTGGCTTCGGCCAAAACTAAGCACTAAGGATGAATGATAAAAATGTTGATATGGAGACGGGGCCATACGTGCGTTGCTCAGGCCCTGTAAAATACAACTAGATGAATACAACTAGATGAATACACACACACACACACACACACACACACACACACACACACACAACACACACACACACACACACACACACACACACACACACACATCACACACACACACACACACACACATGTATATATATATATATATATATATATAATATATATATATATATATATATATATATATATAATATATATATATATATATATATATATATATATATATATATACTGTATATATAATATATATATATATATATATATATATATATATATATATAATATATATATATATATATATATGTATAATATATATATATATATATATATATATATATATATATTATATATATACGCACACTTATACGATACGTATATTGAGGATCGATAAATGAAGAATTTATTGCATGGCGGTGTCCTGCCCTTGTGCCGCAGGGGTGTCATTCGCGGCGACCTCCGTGTTGTTCCTCTTATATACATAATTACATCGAAAACCTTCACAGAAAGTATAACCTTTGGGACAATCAGTGATGCGAATGGTACGACGCATCTGATCAATGAACATGTGACGAGTGGCGGTATGAAGCGGACGGACTATTCATTCAGGATAAATATAGGTTTAGAATGCAAATACAGGAAAATCTTGGTTCTTGATGCAAGTGAAAAATGTTGTCAGTTCAGTCAAGTGGCAGCGCGGCACCAGCGTCTTGACACAGCGCCATCGCCACCTGCTAAACGAAGAAAGTTTCCAAATCTATAAGCACAACGACGGCCCGGGAATCCTCTCGGAGTTTGTGCGGGGCGGGGCAGGTGGCGGGGCGGGGCGGGGCTGGCAAACACACCCGAGGGGAAGGCGGCGGCCCCTCAATCAATAACAATTAGGAGCGTCTCTGTGTTTGCCTCCCTGTGTCACACGGAGGACCAGGACCCAACACCTCCACCCTCAGGGCCGCAAGCTGTGTCTTCCTCAAACACAGACAGATTGCTCAAGAGTGGGTAAAGTTTGACGTGTGTGTGTGTGTGTGTGCGTGTGTGTGTGTGCGTGTGTGTGTGTGTGTGTGTGAATGTGTGTGTGTGTGTGTGTGTGTGTGTGTGTGTGTGTGTGTGTGTGTGTGTAGGTAGGTATATCTTACAGTGTCTTCTTTATAGGGACTGGCAACTAAGTGGGCTTTTTGTTGCTTCTACTTTTTTTCCTTGGCCAGTCCTTTGTGATGTAAATCTGGAGAATACACAAATCCTTTTCGAACACCGTACCAAGGACAAGTAGACAGATAGATAGCAATAGGAGGAACAGACAGACGGACTGACGAAACAGCCAGGCAGAAAGACGGACAGAATCACACACCTGTCATCTGGCCTGAGATCGGTCATGTTCTAAGACCTAAGGTGTAATCAATGACAAGCCGGTATAGATACAAATGCCGCGATGTGATGTGACCACTGATATTATTTATGATAAGACCTTTATGATTAAGAGGCTGGAGCCACTTAGGAGCCACTTACAACACAATCACAGTTCCGAAAATAACGTTACATATGTAAGTCACGATTGCTTTTATCACGTTTCTCTGTCTCATTAAACTTTCTTTTTCCAGTGAATCAAAAACACGTTCAAGCGGACCGTAACGTGGCGGGATCAGAGGGCAAGGATAAAAATTAAATTAAATTTACATTATTAAATGAACCACAGACTCTTTCAACATCATTTACATACCACTCATCAGAAATGGTAAAGTTTCCGCATAGTGATGGTCGCTGATGAGCTGAGCCGTGCGAGGCCTCACTGCCGACACTCACTTTTATCATATTTCCTGCCACACATTTGCGGGTCCTGCGGTTCACGAAAATCTCATCAAGCGTCATCGGACCTTTATAGATTTTCGACAAAACACGG
This sequence comes from Chionoecetes opilio, assembly GCA_016584305.1. Classification (NCBI taxonomy): domain Eukaryota; kingdom Metazoa; phylum Arthropoda; class Malacostraca; order Decapoda; family Majidae; genus Chionoecetes; species Chionoecetes opilio. The sequence goes on from JACEEZ010016557.1 coordinate 876,548, forward strand.
CAAGACAGGAAAAAAGTACTCTAAATATGCCAGGCAGCTATTTGTCATGTCAGTGATAGACAGTGTACAGTGATTGACATGGCATCCTGCAAAGGTATGACAATCTTATGCCCGGCAGTCATGCGATGCTTTCAATTACTGTGCGAGTATTTGGATGACTGTTAACCAAAGCCACAACACTTACTAATAAGGCTATTGATTAATTTACTTTCTTGGCGCCACAAAAGCTGAGGTCGTGTAGCCTTGCAGAGGTGAACAAGATATAGAAAACATATTTTGAGGTGAGGAAAACGTTATGACCATTGATGAAGCACCCACAAAAATAATCTCTGAAATAATAGGAAATGAAGATCGTGGGCGAGGGAAGATTGAATACAAGGTGCTGTGTGTGTGTGTGTCTGTGTGTGTGTGTGTGTGTGTGTGTCTGTGTGTGTATGTGAAGGAAATTAATGGCGAGGCACCGGAGAGATAAGACGTTTGGGCGCAGAAGACTAAGAGGTCGCTACACATCATGGTCATTCAACACTGAATTCTGTGTTGCATCAATGAGCCCGGGACATACAAACCAGTACTATTTCTTTTCTTTCATTTCTTTTATTTCTTAGTCTTTATCTTTTTCCTTCCTTGTGTGCCATGGTAGGGCGGCAGGTATAGGTGGGCGGCGCCAACACGCTGGTATACTCGCCGCACGCTAAGTTGGCGAAAATGGGGCCTCCTTACTCCCCCTTTCTGAACGCACGGGGATGGGGATGGCTGAGTATTGGGTAGTGGGGGTTTAGGACGGAATTTGGAGCTAGGCATTCTTATATTCTCAGGACATTTATAGTTGAGTGCATGACAATTTCTAGCATGCCATGTCAATGTTTTTATAATCGTTGTCGCCGAGAGAGTGCAGTGTGTATTAGGCTCAGTGGCATTCATTATATAATTATTAGCATGGTTGTTATGGGTTATTTTTCATCAATGGTTTTTTTCCAATGTTTATTTTTCATCATGTTTTCAGGTAAGTATCTTGTACAGCACAGTGAGGGACAGCACTAGAGCACCTCTTCGAACTCGATATGGAAATTATGGCATCTTAGGCGTTATGATGCTACCGTAGATAACACTAAAGTCGCCAGGACAACGCTTCTTTTTTATTTACAGACGTGTGGTGGCGTTAATACTTACATTTCTGCATCCACTATTTCAGGAAAGTTAGAAGGGGCTATCTGGAGAGTCTGTGTCATTTTGTGTCTTCATCTGTGTCATAGTATGGCTATAAAGTATAAATGAACAAATTACAAAAATAAAACCGTCGCCCCCCAAAAAAACGAGTAGCAAACTTTGAAACCGTATATACCTGCAGATACAAAGCTTAAAACAACGCTGAAAAAGGATAGATTATACAGTCTTGATATAAACTACTGTGTATCATCTTCAGTGGCACATACACATCAGTAGTGGTGCTATAATTCGTAATATATCGCGCCTGGCGACGTTAGGGCAAGTGGCGACTTAAGTGCTATCTACGGTAGGCTGCTAATCCTTCTTTCCCTATAGGTACACATTGATCATAGAATTTGTTTTATTGATTCATTAATTAGATTATTTTAAGGTAATGTTCATGGACGTGAAGTACAGCCGCGACAAGATTGGGAGGAAGAGATGTCAGGATCCTAAGAGTAACTCTGCGACACGATGGGGAGTGAGGATATGCCCGGGGAAGCCTGTGTATTTATGGCTAAGAATGAGGAATATATATGCGATTTATGAGGTATGGTCCTGCATATGTATGTGTAACTACGAGAAATTATATACATGTCCATAGTAATGATTAGTCTCTGTAAGCATTATCTTTATTTCAAAAAACGCTGACTGAAGGTAATCTTTTGCAGGACTGAATTGGAGTTGTAACAATGTAAAGAAGTTTTCCTGAAGACTGCAAATTTTCAGAGAAGTGGCGCTTTTCTGCCGAAGTAATGACATAATCAAGCTTGAGTGAAAGCCTCAACAAGATAACCAAATCTTTACAGTTGCCATGAAGCAGATACTTAGGCGGTTGAAGCTCACAATGCATTTTAAATCGAATGTAAGTGACAAATTTTTTTTTCCCTTCCTTATCAATCACTTTCCTTGCCTCACAAGTGTTCATTAACCTATTTTCTGCAAGTGTTGATTAACTTTTTGTCATACAGGTGCTAATTAACCCTTTGTCTTACATATTGTAATATACATATATTTTATTGACCTTGTCCTACAGGCCCTATAGTCAACCCCTTGTTTTACAAGTGGCAATCAACCATTTACAGGTCCAAATTAAATACTTAACTGCAAGTGCTAGTTAACCACTTGCTTGCAAATGCTAATTAATCAATTGCTTGCAGGTGCTAGTTAACCCCTTGTCTTGAAGGTACCTAGGAGATTAATCAAATACCTGCAAGTTTTTTTAGTTTTTTTAGTTTTTTTTTTTATTTTTTTTTTTTACATTGGAGCCTAAAGCGCCTGTAGGATATTATCTTCATTCCTTATGTATTTATCTTCTTTCCTTGAGGACTCAGGTGGTTGGCCCTGCATATTCTGAAGGGCTGTGGTGGTTGGCCATCGCCCGTGGTGGCGCAGACTGGATATTTATAGTGACGCCTGTGATGATTTGATTTGAGGCTCATGCTGCCCGCTGGTGTCCTCCGTCGCACTTGCAGTCGCAGTCGAAGGTGAGGTTGACGGGCAGCATGTGGGTAGCTTCGGCCACTCGACGATGAAGGAAACAGTTGCTCCCGGCGGGACTCAAACTCACGACCTCAATCAAGCTCACCACTCCTAGTCGCTAACCACTCGGTCGCCGCCTTCTCCAAATAAGGGGGAACCTTAGGAAAAGAAGTTAGAATATAATAGAAAATAGAAAGAGAAAATTGAAATAGAATAACAATTACAAGGACACCTTTTCCAGTGGTTCATTGAGCTTTATGAATTCGACAACTTTGGTAGCGGAGGCAAATTACATGAATTGTGTTTGTCAAATGCTCGGCTTGTTGGATTTAGTAAAAACACAATAAAGCCAATTTAGTAATAATACAATTTAAAGTAAAAATACAATGACAGTAGAATATTCAGAACAAATTGCACAACTATAGAAGAGACATATTCTTCACACGTATACGTCACTCCCTGCGTGCCCCGGCCATCGCCAGCTTGATGATATGTTGTGTGGGTCTTCGGAGTGCCTTGGGTCCTCAGCTTGAATGCCGGCTTCCTCAGCTGTAGTCTTCACGCTCATGTGTTCCCTGGTGCCAATCACAATAATATAACAAATATCATTATGAGGACTGATATGCAGTACACACGCACACACACACACGCACACAAACACACACACACACACACACACACACACACACACACACACACACACACACACACACACACACACATACACACAGACACACACACACACACACACCTTAACCTAATACATATTGTTGTGAATTTACCTGTTGTTGACGATGCCGAAAACTCATCAATTTTGGGGCAGCGTGACGGCGGATGACTCAAGCAGGTCGCGGGACAGCATCACCTCAGGCGCGGGTACGGACGCTCGTGGTGTGAAATATATGCAAACGTCTCCACTCTTACGTAATCTGCCACTGAGAGAGTTATACACGCATGCAATACTGGTTAATTAACAAAGTTTAGAGGAGACAATGCATGGATGATTTTGTTGCGGATGACAGTTCAGCAGGACCTCCTCGTTTGCGTCATCTAGAAGACGTGTTTAGTGTCCCTATGGCAGCCTAGTGAACATTATTTACTATTCTACGAGTTCTACGGTGCCTACAACAAGTGGACTTTGGATGGTCATACATGTAAACTTGTCCTACACGACCTGAAGTCTATACCTAGCATCAAAATCTGATCCATGCCTACATACTCACGGAGGCAGCAAGCACAACCCTTCCCTCCACACAATGCCTTGCCCTTTCTCAGTCTACCGGCACAGTGGTCCTTTTTCCATATACATTTGCCACCCTGGTTCAAACATTTCTTCAAAGTGGCGCATCTCGCTGCTGTTGGAAGAGAATAAGAGTAGATATAGTCGTGGCGGTGAAAGTAACAGACTGTTGGGTAAAGATTGAGTAATGTCAGGTACTTAGCAATAAGAGTCTTGGGGCCCCTTTAACAGATGAGACTTACTACCTCCCTACCATCTTTCTCCCATGACTGGTTGGATGTGGAAGGGAAAAGTACCTCATGGCGGGCATCGGTAGCCAAGAAAAAATAGCAAGGAGTATCCCATTTAATCCTATAAAACGATAGCTCTTTTCTATGCCTTTAATCTTTAAAAGCTAGTTAGTTTTAGTAACCTATTTCTTTTTTAATTATTTTGTTCCTCTCTCCTTAGTCCACGTCCCCAGTATACCTGCTACCCACCTGGCACGCAGCACACGCATGTCTTCCTGCTACAGTATTTCGTGTGACGTGTGTTCCGGTACATGATGTGGCCCGGTGCACATCCAGTTTTCCTCCTCCTGCACCTCCCTCCGACTGTCTTGCAGGGACGGCGAATGGAGCATCTTCCTAGAACAGGAGTAGCGTAGAACATTATACCGATAGATTCTAGAATCAACACATTATTCAGGTGTGTGTGTGTGTGTGTGGGTATGTGGGTGTTTATAGTTTATAGAGTTTATTGCCAAATAACAATTATATACACATAAATAAATATATACACATTTTATAGGCATTAGTCTGCTGAGCATGAGCTCCTTAGCAGACATAAAATCCGTTAACATAATCTAAATGCGAATACGATGACGGCAATAATTTACAAATAAAGATTAACATACAAAAATATAAACTCATAGTGAAAACATGTGATTTTTTATAAAAAAATTAAAAAAGTACCTACATTTCAGGAGCACAAATTTACTATTTTCATTTTCATTCTATAACACCTTGACTTTGTAAATTATATAAATACTGTTTAAGTTTAAATTTAAATATATTGAGATTATTTGCTGTTTTGATATCATCTGGTAATGCGTTCCAACATTTCGGGCCAAAACAATATATAGAAAATTTGTACAGTGTTGTTCTTGGTTGTGGACATAACAAGTTAACATTGTTACCTCTGGTACCTAGGCTGTGCTGAATCATTCTAAATATTTTTCCGTTGTTACTATTATCATTTAAATCATTATAAACAGTGAGAAGACAAAAATATTTAAGTAGTAATTCAAATTATAGTAATTTTAACTCATTGAATAAAAAGTGTGTAGTCATGTTTTCCTCTATGTGTTATGGTTCTGATCAGTTTCTTCTGAGTGACAATAATTTCCTTTACATTTGACGGCCACGTACAACCCCAGATGGACACACAATATATAATAAGAGGATAAGACAGGGAATAATATATACTTTTTAAAGCATCTGTTGTTAGATTGTAACGAATTTTGTATAATATTCCACAAGTTTTTGCCAATTTTAAGCAGACTGATTGAATATGATTTTTCCAATTTAAGTTTTCATCTATGATAACTCCCAAAAATTTTGTACATGCAACCCTCTTAAGTTCACACCCATCCATATATACTGGACCCATGTTGTATACTACAGATCGATTTTGAAATAGCATATAATTAGTTTTTGTAATATTTACCTTTAAAGTGTGGGTGGGTGTGGGTGTGTAGGTGTGTAGGCCCTGTAGGTGTGTGTGTGTGTGTGTGTAGGTGTGTATGGGTGTGTGTGTGTAGGTGTGTGTGTGTGTGTGTGTAGGTGTGTATGGGTGTGTGTGTGTAGGGGTGTGTGTGTGTAGGTGTGTATGGGTGTGTGTGTGTAGGTGTGTGTGTGTGTGTGTGTAGGTGTGTATGGGTGTGTGTGTGTAGGTGTGTGTGTGTGTGTGTGTAGGTGTGTATGGGTGTGTGTGTGTAGGGGTGTGGGTGTGTGTGTGTAGGTGTGTAGGAGTGTGGGTGTGTGTGTAGGTGTGTAGGGGGGGGTGTGTGTGGGTGTGTAGGTGTGGAGGGGTGTGGGTGTGGGTGTGGGTGTAGGTGTGTGTGTGTGTGTGGTGGGTGTGTGGGTGTGGGTGTGTGTGTGTGTGTGTGTGTGTAGGGGTGTGGGTGTGGGTGTGTAGGGGTGTGTGTGTGTGTAGGGGTGTGGGTGTGGGTGTGTACGGGTGTGTGTGTGTGTGTGTGCACGTGTGTGTGTGCACGTGTGTGTGTGTGTGTGTTTAGTCCCCTGATTACTTGTTTAATAGCATACTCGAGTTTATGAGGTGTGAATCACTCTATGCATGATTTATTCTGTACAAAACGCTTCCAGTGTCAGTCGTTACAAATATCAAACAATACAATACAATAGTAACACTTTTGATTATGCAATGAAGCTAAAAGACAGTACGAACTTTGCACTTACTTTTTTTACCGGCCGGGAATTTTTTGTCATCCGATAGTTCACCTGAAAAAAGATTCGAAAGAAAATATATACAGAGATGGTTGTAAGTAATGTGTTTGATGGGGTGTCTGTGTGGTGTCGTGAGTGGTGAGGTGATGATGTGTTTGGACTGTAAGAGACCAGCACGGTGACTGCCACACTGATGAAACATTCAAGCAAAGGATATAATTTCAATATTGTGATGGAGCGAATGTGTTCTACCTTTGAGGGCACGGCAGCTTAGTCCTCATTACACTGTGTTCCCCTTCATCTCATCAAATGTATCTATTGTCACCATCTTTTGTACATACCGTCAGTGAGAGTTTCGTTGTTGTTGAGGGAAGTGTCGTCCATCAAATAGTCGTCATTCACCACCTCCCAGTCCTCCATTCCTGGGTCTCCGGCTTCTACTATTTCATTCTCTCCTAGTCCGACAGCCATCATGTCTCTCAAAATATCGTTCGACTCTTCATCTTGCATTCCTGGTTCTCCGGCTTCTGATTTATTTTCTCTTTCTTTGGTGGGCATTGTCTCTTCCAAAGTGTTGTTCAACCCTATATCTTGTGTTCCTGGTTCTCCTGCTTCTGTTTCCTTCTCTCCTTGTATGATAGGGATCGTGTTCTCCAAAGTGTCGTCTTTCAACTCATCTTGAGTTTCTGGTTGGCCGGATTCTGTCTCATTCTGTTCCTGTTTGATTGGAAGCATGTTGTCCAAACTGTCATCCAACACTGGTGTGTCGGCCTCTGTCTCGTTGTTAACCTGTCTTGTGTCCTCCCAAGTGTCGCCTGTCAATATATCATCCTTGATTACTGTTTGGCCGACCTCTGTCTCGTTCTTGACCTGTCCGATATCTTCTGAGCTGTCGTTCTTCTGATCTTTTTCCTCAGCTGTCGGCTGCTGGGCTAGAGCTTCATGGTTTATTTCAATATTTGCAGGCCAGTCTTGATCGTCCTGCGCTGGTGCCTCCGCTGCCACGTTCCCCACCGCCACCAGAAGGCAGAGCAGCACGGCAACGAGCGACCTCATGTTCTCGGAGAGAGGTGGCTGTGACGAATACTACAGCGTCGCCGCCTTATATCATCCTCGCTCCTCACCCCCCACCCCCACCCAAAGGTCGTGCCACTCACCCCGACCTGCGTCCTCGATTCTACCTGATTTCTCGTCCCCTGTTACTCGCTCAGCCACGTAGACAAGTTTTGTTACAATGTTAATGTTCAAGTATAATATATTTCAGTATGTTTTTTTAGTGATATATATTTTTTCACGGGCATCAAGATGTTTACTATTTATCATGCAATTGTTCAGGGTTTTCCTAGTATGCCACGATTCAAGCATTGTAGGCATAGGCGTTCCTGGGACTGAGTTTGGACGCATGATGCCTAAGACTGTCTGGTCAAATAGTGATAATTTACTCTTGATGTGCTTTGTCTTTGCTGAGATGACGATGATCCAGATGGATGTCTCAAATTTTCAATAATTCTGCTCTTTGTACTATTCAGGGTTAGGAAGGCAGCGAAAATGATTACGTATTTCTACCACACGATTTCTGGTGCAATGTATTTCAGGATATATATACACACAGCATATTCGATGGAGCTTCATAATGCAAGTCAAGTTTCCTGTTGGTCAATGCCAGCCATCAAGAGAGACATATTACTACCCTATACATCAGTAAACCCTTTCCCTACCCATCATTCTGGAGACACCGCAGAGACGTGATCAAAATTGACTTCAGTTCAGTTCAGTTGTTGGTCGGGAGTCTGGCTTTTTTCAACGGCACTCCCTGACGTGTTTCTTCTTGCTGTCTGGGTCTTTCATTAGTTGTCTTCTCTTATTCTATATTTTAGTTTCTTTCTCTTTCTTTCTTCTTATTTTCTCTAGTCATCCTAAAACTGTTGATTGTTCTTTTTGCCTCTCGCCCTGACTTGCCTCTCGATTGTGGTTCAAGTAGGTCAGTTAAATCACGCGCCAGACCGAAGTTGCTGCCCTAAAATGCGCCTCAATTTATTGATTTATCATTTTATTCTGATCTTTCCCGCGACATGAGCGTCTTCCGACCTTACAGGAGTATTTTGTTGTGTCCTTCATCATTATTAGCATTCAAACATCGTCATCGCCAGGATTACACTTGATCTCCTTGCATATACGATTCTATTTTTTTCTCAAGCAATCAATTAGTAATCATTACCATCATCAGCACAGCAACACTATAATATGTAGAAGCATTAAACTTTGCAGCAGCTGTAGTGCTAGTAGTAGACTAGTAATAATAGAAGCAGCAGCAACACTATTATTCCCAAACACCTGTCTGTACACGGAAGGATCGCACATGGCGTTGCTGATTCACTAGGGAGGTTAACAGGTGTGCCGATGTATCGAGGATAACAAACCATGTGTCGAGCCTCGAGGGAAGATTACAGTTGCCGGAGTGTCACCGCGACCTCAGATTTTCATTGATATAATTAAATTTCTTGCAGAATATGTGCTGCGTGCATTTTCATTAGGCTCATAAAAAATAAACTAAGTGAATAAAAAAGGATATTAATTTTATATATATATATATATATATATAATTATATATATATATATATATATATATATATATATATATATATATATATATATATATTATATATATATATATATAATATATATATATATATATATATATATATATATATATATATATATATATATATATAATATATATATATATATATATATATATATATATATATAATATATATATATATATATATATATATATATATATATATATATATATATATATATATAATATATATATATATATATATATATATATATATATATATATAATATATATATATATACTATATATAATATATATATATATATATTATATATATATATATATATATATATATATATATATATATTATATATATATATATATATAATATATATATATATATTATATATATATATATATATATATATATATATATATATAAGTTTCGTATAATGTCAAGTTTCGCCAAGTGTCTTTTGGCGAAACGTTGCACGCGCAAAAACAACCCCAAGAATGACGAGTGTCTGTCACCCTGAAATGTCAACATATATATATATATATACATATATATATATATATAAATATATATATATATATATATATATATATATATATATATATATATATATATATATATATATAAATAAATATATTATATATATATATATATATAATTTGTCCTAGATCTCCATAAGGTTATGCCGATACGACTGCTCTAGATTTAGCTAGTTTATATACTGCCCATGAAGACGGGATGACAAGTAATCATACACCTGTATCTCTGTCACGGTTGGACTTTAACATAGAACTCCAGAGTTCATCACCCTGCCGCCACCACAGCTGAGGCTAAACACCAAGTGTGACTCAAAAGTGGAGGCAGTTCCGGGAGGTCGTCAGGTGAACGACTGAGGCTGTTTTAGATTAGGTGGAATAATTTTTAAACAATAGATACATTTTGTTGTACAAAAGACTACACATCTCCATACTTTGAGGATTTATTATTTGTTATATAGTGCAACAATAGATAGCAACAATAATAATTTGATTTTCGCAGGCATTGTTTTGATTTCGAGCACATTTCAGACTGCCCGCTGCAATGAGGTGCCCTTACGTCACTCTGTCTGGCACCGCCGCCACAGCCCGGGACGCCGCCACGCCCACATGCTGCTCATGACATTCCTAAGATGCTGCTACTAAAGGCATCATACAATTATTTTTGCAATCATTCATTGCACTTTTGTCTTATTCGAGCTTGTACATTTTGTATACGCACACCATTGCTGATTATATTGCTCAACCTTGTCTTTCTATTAGATAGTTTGCCTCGCTGACAATAAGTACATGCTGTCTTGACATATTAGCCTTTTAGTCATAAAGCTGCGCAACACATATATAACATATTCCTCTTACCAATGCCACCAATACGGTCATATCTGTCAGTCATATCTTTAAAAATTCTTGGCGTTGCCAATTCATCCTTCAAAACCTTTACTTCTTTCAAGTAGTTATTCTGCATTCTTCCTCAATTTATCTTTCAGAAGAAATACTTACATGCACCTCTGCCTAATGCAAAAACATTGCAAAATTTATCCTGGGGAATCATGTGGAAGAAAGGATTCATAAGAAAATTCAATTAAATCTTCACAACTATTGAGACCTGTCATGACATCCTTTGTTATGCATCCAACATCCAGCATCTACCTAAGAGGGGTTCACCTAGGTCTCGTATAGGTGTCGACTAGTCTCACAGAACGGAGCTGCGAGTTGCTCTCACAGATAGTGGGCCAACCAGACATTCGGATGGGATCAAAATCTATTCAGACTGGGATCGTGATACTCGTATAGCAGTGTTGTGTGCGGCGTGATAATGAGAGGCGCAGGCTGCTCAGGCTTCACTATCTGTGCAAGGCGACATTGCACGTCTAGACTCACAGCCCAATTGAATTTCATATATTTATTTCATATAAGGAACATATAAATTCATTCACATGTAACTCGCATACACTCGCCACCTGCGGTCCTACATTGGTCCTACTCTCGCTTGAGTGTGCAGTGTAGCGGTGGGCGAGGTCATGGCAGGCAGCCCTATACTGTCAGTGGCGTAGCCAGGTATATATCAATAGGGGGGCACAGCTAAGTAGGGGGGCACTAGGAAAACGAAGCGTAGGGGCATTCTGATGCCTCTGGCCAGTGGGGCGGCACATGGATTTTCATGGGAGGGCATATGCCTCCCCCCCGTAGCTACATCACTGCACAGTGTGCAGTGTGTGCAGTGCACACAACACACACACACACACACACACACACACACACACACACACACACACACACACACAAAACGCACAAACACAACATTAAATCAAACTCCCGACTCGGGAGTTTGATTTAATCTTCTTATTTTTCTATCTCTAAAATAAAGAACATTAACAAATTGAACATGATATATATATATTTTTTTTTCTCTCTCTCTCTCTCTCTCTCTCTCTCTCTCTCTCTCTCTCTCTCTCTCTCTCTCTCTCTCTCTCTCTCTCTCTCTCTCTCTCTCTCTCTCTCTCTCTCTCTCTTTCATACATCTCAGAGACACTTCGAAACAATTGAAGCAGTTAATTAGTGAAGTGATCGTGATCATAAGCGTTGCAACAATTAAGGTCTACACATATCTGGCACGTTTACTGTCATCAAATAGAACCTTAAAGCTCACGATAGACACAAGTTAAGCAAGTCACAGTACAAGAATCAAGGAGAAAACTGTGAAATTAAACTAAAGTGTCGAGGCTTTGCGAGTCGTTTGGTACTTGCCTCGTGAACTTCAGCGGGAGGGAGGCAGGAGGCTGAAGGCTTGGCAGCGGCGGTGGTAGTGGTCGCGGCGTCGGTGTGGAAGACAAGTGGTCTGCCGTTTTCTCGTATTTGTCTGTTGTGTAACGTATTTAAAGGATTCGCGTATCAAACTATAGCGTTACCGTTTGTGTTGTGGTGTGGGAAGGTACCATGGCTGCCTGCAAGCTTCGGGCAGGCTGGGTGAAGGCAGGAAGCAGGCCGGAAGCAAGGTGCAGGAGCCCCACTTAGCTGATTGTTGCCGTGAGTAGTCAGCCATCTTGTGTGTCACTGTGTCGTCATGTTTTCCTTGTGATATTTTTTTCATTCATCATGTGTGTAGGACTGAGTGAGGTTATTTATGTTTGTTCATGGCACTTTGTACGGTATATCGAGTACCACGATAGGATGAAGGAAAGGCTGTGAGGTTACTGAGTTAGTGACTTTCTTGATGCCATAACCCCTCCTCTCTCAAATTTCTTGAGACTTAACCCCCAATCCTCCGCCTCATCCCCTCTCTCCCCATCCCTCCTCGATGACGGCGTCTCTTACTTACAGTTTGAGATATTTAGGCGGTATAAAAAAAAGAGAAACCCACCTATGAATATGACTCACTAAATAGGAAGTTAACCCATCTATGCCTGACTTCCTATATACTGTATAGTCCACCCATAAACTTATTCATTAAAGAAAATGTTGCAATAGAAAACGAATTTGGTTTGGTTGGTTGGCTATGAAGGGGACTTACTTATCACAAAAAGAAAGTGAAGGATTTGAGATGTGGCGTATAACTGCAACCACCAACCATTCGCGGTAGTAACAAGCATTCTTATGCTTAATTAACGAGTAATTATCCCGTAGTGTACCTGTAACAAGGCGTCACGGCGAGTCACGACCAGTGGCGGAACAAGGGATGTAAAAATGGGGGGGCAACCGGGGGGGCACCACCCTAAGATGGGGGGGCACGTGCCTCCTTCAGGCCCCCACGCAGTTCCGCCACTGTATACCCTCGCTTCTTCTGGGGGCTCACGTCTTGGTACTGGTTGATGTGACATCACCTGTCTGACTTCTAGTATTTTGGCGAGGAGTATGGGTGAGGTGTCTTGCCTTTGTCTGTGATTACACCACGATTGGCTTGACGCTGCTAATTGCATCCTCTAGGTCGAATGCACACTACAGTGTATTAATCGAATGTGATTGCTGGGTTTTTTTTTCTTCTTTAGTTATGCTTGAGCCTTAAGTCTCTGTCTTAATCTTAAGTCTCTGTTATTAATTAGGGGTCTCTGATTACTGACCCTCTCCCGTGGTGGCCCGGGCAGGATAGCCATAGTGACGCCTTGCATGATAGAGGTTCATGCCGCCCCCTGGCATGTGGGCTGTCTCCGACCATTCGATCTTAACAAATTTAGTGGCCTCCGATACACTAGCCGTCGAGGGTATGGTTGATGGGCAGCTGTGGGCTATCTCCGACCATTCGATCTTAATTTTTTTTTTTGTAGCTACCTGATGCTGCGATCCTTCATTGGTGCGTAGGGTCAGCAGCTGTTCAAATTTGCAATGTCCACTGTGTCTTGACCAACATATGTATGGTATATGATTTCCCTCTTTTCAATTAAGTTGGTTGGCAGCAGTAAACTATGTCCATAAATACACTTGCTTCATGCATTACTCATTCATTTTATTTGTGGGGTTGTACAGGTGGTGTGAAGGAACGTTTGGAAAGTGTTTTTATGTAGCTTCCATTTCACTTTATGGTGTGTTGTCATTACTGTTCTACTCGGTCATTTTTGTGTATACACTCGTAACTTACCCCGTAGTTGTAGCTTCGTGTGATGATACCAAGGGTAGATAAACACTGTGTATATAATGTACATATATTGCTTGCACTAGATACATGGTTTTAACATGATACTGTAGCAGGGACGGGAATGAGCGTAACTATCCTTGACACACCCTCACAACAGAACGACCCTCCCAACAAGGACCGCAAACATTTACATCACCATCGTCAGATGGTGATGGCAGCGAGCGAAGCGAGCTGCTTCTTACCATAAGACCCGTGGAACCAAGTTTAAGCCAAAAAGTGAATAACTACTCCTAAATATTGTCTGATTGAGCTGAAATTTGACATGCAAGTAGTGCTGTCAAAATCAATGGGGGTCTGTGAAACAAACTTTTTGCATAAAACAAGCCCTTAATGAGTAATTAGCGTAAACTACTCCTAATTATTGTCGGATTGAGCTGAAAGTTAACATGCAAGTAGTGCTGTCAAAATCAATGGGGGTCTGTCCAACAAACTTTTTGCGTAGAACAAGCCCTTAATGAGTAATTAGCGTAATGAGTTAATTGGCTGGAACGTGGCTCGCTGCCACGCTTCAGCCGCAAGAACTGAGCCAAAAGCAAAGGGGCCAGAGGCTGGACGCCTATACTTGATATAAAAGCAATTATTGTGTTAGCACCGTAACAGACTGAGCTTTGTCAGGTTATAAAGTAAGTCTATTAAGCATTCATTTCAGTAAATAGGCATATGATTATCCACGAATACATAGTACGATTTACACCCACCCACCCACCCACCCACCCACCCACCCACCCACCACACACACACACCCACACACACACACACACACACTGATGGGAATTTGTTGTGGACGAATACGAAAACTCATCATAATTTTGGGCAGCGTGGAGGCTCTTGGGTCTAAGCAGCTCACGGACAGGATCACTTCAGACGTGGACAAGGGCGCTCGTGGTGTGGAATATACCTAACTTACCTTCTCCGGTGCCGCCCCTGGGAGAATCATACATGCATGCAATACAGGTGAATCAACAATGCTTAGAGGAGACAAGAATGAACGTCGGTGTGGCAGAAGTGATCGACGTTCAATGAAAAATATTGGAGAAGAAAAATAACAACGTTGCATTGTTGTATAGAAGACCATCTGTAAGGCAAGGTTGTTATAGGGATCAGGAAGTCAGACCGCATTCACATTCCCTCCTTCCCGCGCTGCCCAGGCCATGTGCTGCTGTAGAATGATAGTACTCGAGGGAAACATCTCGAATGGCACAACAAAACCTTATCGTTAAAGTACATCTTGCACCTTTGGAGGCAAATGGTATAAGGGAGCGTATAAAGAGATACTTTCTGGAGGAGATTGACTGTTCAGCATTCGTCGTCTGCGCCATCGGCTGGATGTCTTGCTAGAGAAAAAGTTAACGTTCCTTACAGCGGAACATTACTTACCAATCTGTGCCTTTCACGAAGCTTAATATACAATAAATGAGCTTTGGATAACCTTAATTGTAAGTTTGTCTGACCCAACCACAGAAATCTGCCTACCACTTAAAAGAACTGTCCGGCTGCCGTTGGTACACTCAGCCACACCAAGACTGCAGTGGGTCATCTTGACAGTCATGCCAGAAAGAACAACATACTTCATATCGAATACCATGCAGGAACTTGATACCGCGAAAGAATGGCGCGTAAAAATTTGCACTTGATATCACAACAATGAGGACTAACCCGTGGTGGTGGTGGTGGGCTTAGGAGGGACACAGCAGCCACAGTCCGTCCCGTCACAGTATTTTGCGTCCCTCATCAGAGTACCGCTGCAAAATGTCTTATGCAGGTCGATACAGATTCCGTTCAGGTGATGGTAGGAGGACTTCGTCGCGCAGGCCACTGGTGGTTTAGAGGCTGGGGAGGGGAGGATGGGGTTACTGTGTGTCTGGCCTGTTATTAGTCACGTTGTTATTGTTACTGTTGTGTGTGTTTGTGTGTGTGTGTGTGTGTATGTGTATGTGTGTGTGTGTTTACTCATCTCATTTCCCCACCACTCTTAATCACCCGCCCCTTATTTGATTTTACCCGATATTTTATTTTCAAGATGTCCTCGGCGTACCGGACCTATTATAATTATCATTGAACTGACACAAGTTTTTAATTGGTGACCGTCATGAGGCAAGCGAGTGAGGGAGGACCCGTCATCACAAGACAACTCGAGTGATGCTCACTGATGATGGTAGGGACGCAGCAGCCACAGTCTTTCCCGCCGCAGTATTGTTCTCCCCTCAGGAGCTTTGTGCTGCACGTGCCCGTCCACAGGTTGATGCAGGTTCCCCTCAAGTCATGACAGGCAAATTTAGTCGTGCAGGACGCCGGTTTAAAGGCTGTGGAGGGGAG
>JACEEZ010016557.1:897500-902500 GCA_016584305.1 Chionoecetes opilio
GCACCAACCAGCACTTCTAGAATGTGGTGTCTGCAGGCCAGGTAGAACACCTTCCTGTCAAGCTTTTGCTCCAGAAGCTTGGCAGCTCCCCGATGTACTCCACTGTTGCTGGCCGTTGTGTCAAACACAAGGGCAGTGATCACTCCAGTAAGCCCCCATGCCTCCAGCAAATCCATGGATGCCTCTGCCTGAGCCGTTCCTGTTGAGCTGTCTATCACTGGTACTCCCAGTAGCTTGCCTTCAGGATATGCAGGTGGTCCTGAGACAAGCACAGCCAGAGTCTCTGACGTGGTTCCAGGATCACTTCCCAGGACATCTCTCAGCATCTTGCCATCCCAGTGGAGAGCAGCATACTTGGGAGGGTCCTCGCTAAATGCTGCCATGTACTCCTGGCTGATGTGGTACCTTGTCAGCATCCTGTTCCGTCTCGTGTTGAGGTTGAGATGACAAACTTGTCCAGGTCAGCTCCACCAGCCTTCAATGTAGCAGAGACTAAGGCTGTCACTTGATTGTCAGACAATCCCAGACGATCAGCGGTACTGCAGATGTCAACACACTCCATGACCCTCCTGGGAAATGTGAGAGTCACAGTGTCTTGGTGATGTGAACATCCAGGACGAGGTTGTTGGTAATCCATGTCCTCTGCATTCCCTTCACTGTCGGTTGGGTCAGCCCAGGTAGACACATCAGCAGCAGTCCTTCGCTGTGTGGCAGCTGAAAAATTGTAGAAATTTTGTGACAAATTCATATCTTGTTCCTCTCTCTGCTGCAGTCTTGCAGCCCTCTCTGCTTGCTGCTGGGACCATGACTCAAATATCTTGTCATGACCAGACATGTGGGCCTTTCTCTCTGTCTTCTGATCCTGGTAGAACCTGATGCCCTTGTCCTTCTTCTCCCTTGATAGCAGTCGGTTTCTCTCTATTTCCTGGATGGCATCTGAAGCTCCTATGTCGAACAGGCTATCTAATTCCAGGACAAAGGCACTCCTTTTCCCTCCAGGGTCACCTGTTCTACCTTTATTCCTTGCTAGATCTCTGTGCTTTTTGTGAAGTGTCATGAAATGCTGCGCTGCATTGTACTTGGTCATGGTCTTGATCCTAGCCATCTGCCAGAATGGGATGATAGCCCCCACTGTTTCATTGGCGAGGTCTTGATGCTTAGTATTCCCTGTATTTTCTGGCAAACTCTGGAGATGGAGGAAGTACTGGAAGGCCTGTCTGTTGGTGGGTAACTGGGAGCCACTGATGCTGGATGATGGGTAGCCGATCAGGAAGGTTTCTGTAGCAGATCTAGTAGCAGGTCGGCGTGACGCTTGTCTCTGGACTGCAGGTGGAGGTTCTGAGATGTCAACTTTGCGTCCTCGGAGCTCCTTGCTTACTGCCATAGTGAAGTTATCTTGTGAAGTATCTCTGGATTTGTTAGCAGGTTTCAACAGATCTGCAACAAACATAACAGACCATTAGATGTCATGCTAAAACCATTGTGAATTTGTGACTAGAGTGAAATAAATTATATTTAGTTTAATTTTTTTTTTTATTTGTCTGTAAATATCACATGTAATATTTCCATAAATGTTTCTATGCATTTTGATGTTTCAGTCAGCATCTAATTACTTGCTTTAACCTGCTTATGCCCATTTATTCGTGAAAAAATAGGCGAAAACAAACATCAAAATGCTCCGAAACTGGCGTTTCAGAAAACGTGTATAGAATAGAACTTCATGCTTCATGAGGCAAAGGTTCCTGACATTTTGGCTTATAATGGTTGTAATTTTCGACTTTTCCAGGTCGAAAAGCATTGGAAACCGTGCAGGAGGGTATAAAAATAGGAAAAAATTGTTTTCTGAACAGGTCTAAATTGTGCCACCCTGGTTCGAACATATGTCCATGGTGGTGCATCTCTTTAGTGTCGGAAGAAAATCTAGAGTGACTATGGTATAGTCTATTTTCTCCGAGGCTAAACTACGCCCTGCCCACTATAGTAGCGGTGAATTCAAAAGACAGAAACTAAAGTGACTGAAACGTAGAGGACTGATAAATGTATAGGACCGAATGGTTCGCTTATTTGGGTCACTAAAACCCACCTCCTCTCTACCTCGTCATGGCTGCTCAGTGATAGCTACTTTGATGGTTCGTGTGCAGCGTCTCTACGCTCGATTCCCACTCATAGCATGAGTTCATTCTAGAGTGGTGGTAATTTGTATCATCTAATAACCTCGGTGTTAGCACGGGTGAACTGTGTAGATAGGATCCAATTATTTAACCTTACCCTCTCTCCCTTCTCTTTCCTATGATTGGTTAGGTGTTGAGGCAAAAGCACCAAGTGGCATGCACTGAGGAGAAGGCAAGGAATGTCAAATCAATATTACAAAATAGTCCCTTTCCGTTTCTTTTCTCTTCAGAACCAAGTTAGTACCATTGAAATATTGATTTTTAATTCTTTCTTTCCTCTCTCCTCAGTCCATGTCCCTAGTACTCTGCCTGCCTCCTGTCTCCCCACCGCCACCCACCTGGCGCGCAGCACACGCATGTCTTCCTGCTACAGTATTTCGCATGAGGTGTGTTCTCGTATATGAAGTGGCCCGGTTTGCATCAAGTTGTCCTGTTCCTGCACTTCCCTCGAGTGTCTTGCAGGCTTGGCGAATGGAGCATCCGGTTGGAGCTGGATGATTGGCTGCGAACAAGATTATGGATTAATGTGATGCAGTTATAAAATGACGTTACAGGTTTACCACGAGGCAAGGGTGCGTCCTTGCCCCATCACTTTTCAACGCTTGTATTGACTGGGTATTGGACAAGGTTGTAGATCGAAGTGATTGTGGAGCATCCGTCGGCAACACCAAGATCACTGATCATGTTTTTGCCGATGATGCAGTAATCTTTGCTGAGTCGCTGGAGGTCCTGGTGATGGCTCTCGAGGCGCTGCACGAGGAGGCAAAGCCTTTGGGATTTGAGGTCTCCTGGCTTAAGACCAAGGTCCAGGTGTTTGGAGACTTACTAGATGAAGCAGTACAGTCTGTTCATGCGTGCGGCGAGGACATTGAGATCTTGAAAAGTTTTACATACCTTGGTAGCGCAGTCCATAATGACGGCGGGTCACGTCAAGAAGTCTTACGGCGGATTGGCATAGCCCACGGTGCTATGGACTCGCTCAGCGGGAGTATCTGGCGTTGTCGGTACCTATGCAGGAGGACAAAGATCTGGATCTTCAAATCGCTTGTGATCCCTGTCTTGCTATATGGTTGTGAGACATGAACACTAAATAGTGACTTGAAGAGACGAATCAATGCCTTTGGTAATAAGTGTCTTTGCAGAATCATGCGGTATCGCTGGGATGATTACGTGTCAAATCAGCGATTGCACCATGAGACTGAATTGAGGCCTATTACCTGCATAGTCCGTCAGCGCCAACTTCGGCTATATGGGCATGTGGCACGTTACCCTGAAACCGATCCTTCCCATCGGGTTGTATCTGTAAGAGACAATCCGGCGTGGAGGAGGCCAAGGGGGCGCCCACAAGGCTCGTGGCTGGGGCAAGTTGATGTTTCTTGTCGAGAGCTGTTTGGGATGGGAAAGGAGCCTGCATGGAGACTCGCGCGTGATGACCCCCGGGAGTGGCGTCGTAGGGTTGGCGAGGCGACGCGCTCCCCGGCGTATGCCCCAATGATTGATTGTTTGATTGAGTTATACAGTAACGTTTCGGGTTTCCCTCATGTCAACATTTTGAATGCGAAATATATCACCGAGCAGAATTCGAAGTTTCGGCAGTGTAGAATGGGAGAGTACATTGTAAGTCATTCTATTCACAAGGAAGAAAAGTAAGTTGACCATATGTAAGCATAATTTTTTGTTTTCATCTTCCAAAGCTAACTAGTGTATGGTGTCTCCTCAAAAGAAATTAATCATAATTAGGAAGAAAACGTATGCATTTAGGTTTTGCCTGGCATGTGTTGGAGTTCCGAGGACATCTTGTTCACCAAACCATGATAACCACACGGCGTACCTGGAGGGCTGTCCGGATTTCCAGCATTCGATTTTATGAGTTGATTTGGCGGAAATGACCGGCTTTGTGCTGAGATTTTTACTGCTTCCTGGAGGTTCTTTATGATATACGATTGAGCAAAAAATCTATTATTTTAGGTTGTCATACAGTTGAGATAGTGGTTTTAGGTTAGGATGAAGTCGGACAGGTTGGATTAGTAATTACAAAGTGCATAGTGAGTGGATAGCAAACGAAACAGGGAGATCAGGTCTAACGGACAGGCCGACAGCTTACACTCAACGCGGCGAGCTGAATTATTAGTCTCAGAACATAATAATTATGATGCGTTGTAGTAGATATTTTTTGAAAATTTACACTTTTTCATGCCTAGTAAACATTTTGTATGTTTAGCCTCGTTTCTCATAGGGAATGTATATGTGGATAAAATCTTAATATTTTGTATATCTATTAACCTCAATTGAACTATATATAGTTCATAGGTGTAAAGCTAGATCATCCTTAGAAAAGAAACATAGGTTAAAGTTTTGCCGCGAAGAGATTGTTTGGAAATACTAATTTCTACGAACTTTTATCTCATAATATTTCCGGTCACGGTTGATATTCAAACATATTTGTTCTAAAACTTTGATGTTCCACTTTAGTCCTAAAACTTGAAGCTCAAATTTGATTCGGGCGCTCTACATGGTTAAAGCTTATGAGCTTTCTCACATTAGTACCTACGTTTCGATGTGACTTATGTCCGTTGTGAAAATTAGAAGAAATTTAAAAGGCCGCATTTGTTGGCACATAAGACGCATATGTCAGCATCTAAGACGCACTTGTTGGTACATAAGACGCATATGTCAGCATCTAAGACGCACTTGTGGTACATAAGACGCATATGTCAGCATCTAAGACGCCACTATGTCAGATCTAGACGCACTGTTGCAATACGACGCATATGTCAGCATCTAAGACGCACTTGTTGGCAATTAAGACGCATATGTCAGCATATAAGA
>JACEEZ010016557.1:905000-923521 GCA_016584305.1 Chionoecetes opilio
AGGGCAGACCCACCGAGCCATGCTGTTTTCAGGTAATTCACCTGAGCGCTTGCCGGTGATACTACCATGCACTCTGTCTTAGTGGTGTTGTAGACAATGTCATGCTTGGCAGCATACACCTGACACACATTGATAAGGTCCTGCAACGCATCCGCAGTGAGTGCGAGCAGTACCATATCATCAGCATAGCTCAGTGAGTTGATGCACCCATCATGTATGTGGCAGTCGATACCTGGCACTTATCACGAAGGTTGGTACTGAGATCATCCGTGTACACATTGTACAGGTAGGGGGATAAAATCGTCAAAGAGACACTTAACTTGACTGAAGGATCAGAGACGGAGACAGGCAGGGCATAACCAAAAGCCTGGTAGGTGAGCAGATGGTCCCGAGTTCAAGTCCCACCAAGGAACAACTGTAAAATCTAAAATTTATCGTCGAGTGGCCGAAGACACTCGCATGCAGCATACCTGTTCTTTCGACTGCGACTACAAGTGCGGCGGAGGGAACACCACGTGGCAGCATGAACCTAACTGAGGGTCAGACTATCACAGAAAACAGGACCTTCACCTATAGACCATAGGTGTCACTCTAAAAATCCAGCCCACGCCACCACAGGCGAGGGCCAACCATCATGACCCTCCAGAATGTGCAGGCCAACCACCTGAGCCCTCAAGGAAAAAATAATAGCCTACAGGCGCTATAGGCTCCAACTTAAAGAAAAAAAAAGAAAAAAAAAAAAAAAAAAAAATCTTTCTCTTCACTTTTGACCTGGTTTCCCTCCGTGGCGGCGACTGCCTCTTGGTGCAGCCCGATAGTCATTTGTGCCATTTACTATCATGTTCCTGCACTCCTCTGCTCTGCCTGTCTCCGTCTCTGATCCTTCAGTCAAGTTAAGTGTCTCTGTGACGCATGTCCCCTAGGGCAACGTAAATGTGTACTTGGAGATGATAACTTTTTACGGGCACGTTACTAACAAAGTCACATGTTTGCGCGATCAGTATCCCACGAAATGCATACCACTCATACTTGTCATTAAATTATTGGCTTTTTATTTTATTTTTTATTTCTTTATGCCACGATTGTAGCGTTATAGGCAGAGGTGTTCATCATTTATGAGAGTGAGTTTGTACGATACGTGAGACTTTGAATAGTCAAGCCGTGATCACTACCACTTAGTGGCGCAATGTTGGTTAGCACGAGGTGGGGTGAGGTGCGATTGGTCGTGTTGTGATGACATGACCCAGGTATGGGTCTCATGTCTCAGAGTATCGGCGGCAGTGTTCTTTGTGCCATGACGTAAGGGTCGTGGAGGCTGCGGAAATAATTGTACACCTTCTACACAATTATGGTGCAATATAGATTGTGATGACATCTTATGCAGCATAATCGATGGTTACTGTCCAAGCTCGCTTCGCTCGCTTGGACACCTATTTCAGTCGAAATCAGGTGTCATATAGGCTTGTAAAATGTTTCCACGAATTATTCTTCCTCTTCTTCTTGTGACTTTTGTAGGCAACGAGGATACAGGCGTAAAGGAAGAAATTTGGCACAAAAGGTTATATTTCGTCTCTTAACTCATTGTCCAAGCAAGCAAAGCAAGTTTTTAGCATATGCTAAAATGTGTTCGACTCGTAGCCCTCACAATAACAGTGTCTGAGCCTAGGAGGCAGGCCGCTTGTGTTAGGCCTCATATAACCACTATAACTCGTGTTTCTAATGCCGTTATAGGTGTTATTTAGGGTTAGCGTGGTGTTATATACGTGGTAGGGTGTGTGTGAGGTGTTAAATATGCCATTTCAGCCGTGGGTTCAGAGAGGAGGAAGAAAATGTAAGTATAAACCCGTGTTATTGTCCAAGCGAGCGAAGGGAGCTTCAACATTCGCATATAACAATTATGAAATACCACCACCACCACCACCCCACCACCACACCACCACCACCACCACCACCCAACCACCACCACCACCACCAACCACCACCCACACCACCACCAACCACCACCACCACCACACACACCACCAACCACCACCCACCACCCCCACCCACCCACCACCACACCACCACACCACCACCACCACCACCACCACCACCACCATCACCACACCACACACCACCACCACCACCAACCACCACCACCACCCCCACCACCACCACCACCAACCACCCCCACCACCCACCACCCCACCACCACCACCACCACCATCACCACCCCCACCACTACCTCACCACACCACCACCTCACACCCCCCTCACCACCACCACCACCACCACCACCATCACCATCACCACCACACCACCACCCACCACCATCATCACCACCACCACACCACCAACACCACCACACCACCACCATCACCACCACCACCACACCACCACCACCACCACCACCACCACCATCACCACCACCACCATCACCACCATCACCACAACCACCACCATCACCACAACAACCACCATCACCACCACCATCACCACAACAACCCACCATCACCACACCACCACCGCATCACCACACCCTTTTTTTTTTAGAACTTTTTTTTAGAACAATTTAGCACTTTTCTTTTCTTTGTAAAAAGAAAAAGAAAATCAAAGAAGGGGATGGTGAAGGTTAGGTTGGGTTAGGTCAGGTTGTAATAGAAGTATTTTAAGGGGAGGGGTATTTAAAAAGTTGGGACTTTAGCCTGTGCGAGCTTGGACACGTTCCACATCTTTAGTGTGGACGTCTATTTCCTAGTATAACAATAAATTTTCGCAGCATCAGCATTCCGAACCCCGGGCATGTATAGGCAGGGGAGCACATGTTGTCGCTTTTGAGGGGGAAGCTCACAAGTGTGCATATATATCGAGGATAATAAACTCTGACATGTGTCAACCCTGGAGGCAAGTGTCGCTGTCACCTGAGAGTTTCCTAGTGACATGAGTACTCTACCCATGCGCAAAAAAGAGCCACGTTCTTTTCATGAGGTTAACCCCTTCACATCTAGATCTTTCCTTTGCTATATGAAATCGTCGTTGTTAGCCATACAACTACGAAAAAGTATCTAAATAAAACCAAATTAGCTAATGGACAAGGATATTAAACAGGTCATATCTAAAAAAAACATTGCTTATATTCATTAAAAAATCGTCGAATGGTGGTTATATAACAATGAAAATTACTTTTCTGGGCCTCAAGGGTTAAGAAAAAATTACCAATGGAGTGGCAGAGACTGTCCTGGGTGTCCTGTAGGTTGCGCCAATGAAACATTTTGTTTAAAGCTAAATTTATCTTTACTAGCAAGACCTACATATATCTTAAATCACTTATACATGAGCATGATTATATATGCAACAATGTCTTTTTTAGAGCCTAGAATGCACTTTCACTCAGAAATGGATGATCGTCCAGAAATCTGCATCATCCAATATACCTGAACGCATGACTGAGGTGACTTACACATACGGAGTTTCGGGAGGTAAGCAGGTGGCTGGCAGGATCTGTTCTAGATCTCGTCTATGCTGCGCCAAATAGGCGACAGTAGGGTAATTAGTGACATAGCGAAGCACTTTGTACCCAATGACCTTGTCGTCAAGGACACGGGGGGTCGTTTAACATTCAAGGTCGTCAAGGACGCGGAGGTCGTAAACCTTCAAGGATACCGTCAAGGACGTGGAGGGGGGTTGACCTTCAAGGACGCCGTCAAGGACACGGAGGGGCGTTAAAACCCCGAGTACTGTCTTTGTTTCGTAGGAAAGGGCGTTGTCCTTTAAGGACACGGAGGGAGGCGTCGAAGGGAGGTGAGGACACGGAAGGCTTTCAAGGGGCACGGAGGGGGGGGTCGGAGGGAGTTGAGGATACGGAGGGCTTCAAGGACACGGAGTAGTGTCTTGTTTCATAGCAAACCACACGGAGGGGGGGCGTCGGAGGAATTGAGGATACGGAGGGCTTCAAGGACACGGAGTAGTGGGCTTGTTTCATAGCAAACCACACGGAGGAGGGCGTCGGAGGGAGTGAGGACACGGAGGGTGTTGGCTTTAAGGTCCTTCAAGGACAGGGAAAACTATTCTATTTGCCACAAGGGTGAAATATAAATTGTACACAAGGATATTGTTCGCAGGGAAAAACTTTATATTTGTTATAAGGGGGTGAAAATAGAATTCTAAAAAGGATCTCTTCTCAGGGGAAATATTCTTTTTCATCGGGGTAATTAAAATTTTGTACACAAGGATATTTTGCAGGGAAAAACTATCTTTTTGTTATCGGGGGAAAATATAGTTTTCTACACAAGGATACTCTTCTCAGGAAACTATTCTTTTTGTATAAGGGGTGAAATATAAAATTTTGTACACAAGGATTTTTGGGTTCGCAGGGAAACTTTTTCTATTTGTTATCAAGGGTGAAAATATAATTGACCACGGATACTCTTTCGGGGAAACTTTTCTATTTGTCATCGAGGGTGAAAATAAAATTTCCCCACACAAGGATAGCAAACTTTTCTCGGGGAAAATTTTGTTCAGTCTTCAAGGAAAAAACGGGGGTTATATTTTTTGACGACATGATGGGGTGAAAAAAACTATTTTACAATTTATTTTTTTTTAAATACCTATGCATTTTTTGAAAAAAAAACCCCCACTCGGGTTTTGGCAGCCAACTTTTTTTTCCCCCCCGGCGTTTGGAATAGTTTGTTTACAATGTTATTAGCCACTCTTTGCCACCGTCGCTACGGGAATTTACCCCCACGTCACCCACCACATTGTAGTTACCATATCATCTGTTGAAAAAAAAAAAATAGCATTGGCTACTTGGGGAAAATAAATGTGCTAACTTTTTATGGTCCTGATAATACATGTGGGGCAAGAGAGGGGAGGGAAACTTGACAAAATAAATGGCTGAAAACCGCGGGGGAATTTCTAATAGAGAGTTGGCTTCCATGAAAAAAATTTAGAGACCCATTTTTTACCGATATGGACATAAGGTTTTGATACCCCCACGTTTTTTAGGGGGATGGTTTTTTTTTGGGTTAGGGGTGATGAAAAAAAAACTTTTTCTTCTTTTCATTTTTTGAAACTTTTAAAAACTTGTGAAATTTTTCCTGCACCTCCTTTAGATGAATATGGTTAGATTTAAAAGAATTATGTGTCTTTGGGGAAAGGGCGTCTAGTAAAAACGAAACTACGACATTTTGTCACCCTTTTTGGGGGGGGGATTTTTTCAATACCCCCAAATCCGGCGGAATAAGGAGCAAAAGACACAGACGAGGGTAGCAGATGAAATTTAGTGAAAAAAATATAGTTTTGCACCTCATGAAATAAAGGTAAATATAACATCCAAGGAAGAGGGACGAAAGAAATTTTAAAATAAGTAAGCGTATATGGAAAAGTGAATTTGTTTAAGGGGGAAAAAACCCAAAACAGCAGTTACATGTACCAAAATGGGGAAAAAAGTATGGAAAAGAAAATCGGGAGATATAGAAAGAGAAGTAGTCAAATTTTAAAACCCTACAGCTAAAAGGGGCCTTCTGCTTTTTCTTTTTTTGCCCGTGGGTTTTGACCTATTTAGGGGGGAAAAAAAAAAAAAAAAAAAAAAAAAGCAAAAAGGGGAAAGGGGGGAGGGGGGGGTTTTTAATTTTGCTAATGCTCTTTGTCTCCCTCTATTTTAATAATGCTTTTCATTACCAAAAATTGGAGTGGATAGTGCAATAAGGTACCCCCTCCTTCCCCCCTCCCCCCTCCCTTTCTCTATAGGGGCAGGCGGAGACGGAGATAGTGGGCGTGTAAAAACAGGACCCGTCCACTGAACGAGAGGGGGGAGGAGGGAGGCTGATAGGGGTTCGTATAGCGTGGGACCCCCCCCCCCCCTTCCCGTTCAGTGGACGGGTCCTGTTCTACACGCCCACTATCTCCGTCTCCGCCTGCCCCTAAGAGAAAGGGAGGGGGGAGAGGAGGGGGTACCTTATTGCACCATCCACTACAATTTTTGGTAATGAAAAGCATTATTAAAATAGAGGGAGACTAAAGAGCATTAGCAAAATTATACCCCCCCACCCCACCCCTCCCGCTTCCCCTCAAAACAACACGAGAATTCGTGAGAGAAAGTGAATTCGACAGGATTGAGATTACCGTCATCCCCACGACGTTGCGTGTCAAAGTTGAATACGAGTGCTTTACCCTGCCTTGTCAAATTGCTAACGGGGAGGGAGCGTTTAAACACAGCTGTAAGCAAACACCCTTTCCTCATGGTGGAATTTTAATGTTAGGTGACAACAAACTTCAGTTTTCATCACAAAAGATGTGCTTAACAATTATTGTTGACCTGACAATGAGGCTTACTGGTTATTGTTCGATATGAAATCCATTTTCGAGGACATTGCACGCTACATGGATGACTTTTTTCATGTCACGGTACGAGCGGGGAGCCTTTTATTTTTTTTTGTATAAACTAAACACAGACTCAAAGCTAATCTGACAGAGAAAAGTGAAGGAGGAAGGATAACAGTAGCGCTCAGAACAACAATTATTCTACCTGTTGCTCCTTCTCACTCCGTCACACGTCCCCGATTTCTCCAACATCCTGTCACCTGGTTCAAAGTGTCGCCCACCCAGAGGTGCCTAACCTAGTTTTTCTTCCTCTCCCTTTTTTTTTCTAGCGCAATGAAAAATGGATACAAAGTCAATATCTATATGGGATATACTGCTGCGACAATCTATCGTATTGCTTGTTTACTCTATACTCCCCCTCCCCCCTACCCCAGTTGTTACCAATGGGGGACTGAATCTAATTCAGTAACTGGCAATCTTTTCCGCAACGCTATCTCGACTTTGAGGACGTTAGCACGGTCGTCTCAAGGCCAAACAGTGTGACTTAGAAATTAGCCTACCCAGCACATGAAGTACCTTCCACGATCGTTACTTTGTGTACCTGTTTTTTCAGCGGTTTTCTTTATTCAGTAACTATCAGATTTGTTTTTTTTTAAACATGATGTATGTACTATGTGGCATCGCTGTGGATATCATATTCTCGTGAGTATTTTCCAGTCATTTGTTAGCTATGCCTGTTTTAGTGTGATTTAGGGGCCTCATATTCTTTTCGAGTGTTATCAAATCATTTATTTATTCATCTAGTTTTTTGTTTTGATATGTTTACTAATTTTAGCTATTTAGTATTATCATTATTATTTGTATTTTTTTTGTAGTGGAGGGGGATTTTTTTAATAATTGGTAAATATTCTTAGTGCCTCTATGTATGTACGTACAGTATATTTTTGTTTCTACCTGATGTTTGTATTGTGCTGCTCCTACACTATACCTTATACTGTGACAACTGTGATCAAGCATCCTACTTAATTTTTGGTGTCTCTTCAAGACCCAAGTCCCTGTATATTTTTTTTTGGTCGATGATTCTTATCCCAGTATTCATATCTGGGAATAATATGTAAAGTTTTTAAGTAAGAGTTTTTATTACCTGTTTATTCTACCTTTTCAGTAATTTCCTGAGTGAATACTTTTCCGAGGATGATTACTTTACTCGTTACACAGGTTCAAGGGTGGAAAACTTTGGCTTACTGGTGACGAAACGACACATACACCCTAATGCATCAACATGGTCTTTAGATGCATTTAATAAATGTTCTGTCTCACCATAATCCTTCTCTTTTACCCCCACTTTGTTACTCATATTTTTTTTTTACAAGAAACATGATATTTTTGCTATATTTTTTTTCTCATGAAAAATAATTAAAATATTCTAATATACGGTTACTTTATATTGCATTTCCTCTGCCTCCTCTTCAACCCATTTTTACTATTCACCTCATTTACATGTGGTCGCAAACGCCTACTTTTCCTGAAATCATAATCTCACTATCCAGCATCCAAGTGTCTTTTACTTATTTCTCCGACACATCATTGCGTGAGATTAAAGAACACTCCCAACTTTGGTGACAATACTGGCAAAGATACACATTCCTATACTGCGTTGCCGTCAACAAAGAGAACACAATTCTTGTAAAATAACCATACTGAGCCTTAGTCAGAACTGGTACGCTTTTTTATTCTATAATACTTGATAATTTTTCTCCATTTTCTCCCACATACCCAACCCTCCACTAATAAGGTTACGCTTCTCCCTTCACGTAAGGCTAAAGAAAAAAGGAGAGGGTGGGTTTGAGCAAGGTTAGTTTGTGACAACCGTAAGTCACCGGTGGGAGAAGAGGAGGGGGGGGGGGGGGGGGGTGGGGCGTAGAGGAAACTCTAATTTATATTGTTAAAACAGTGCGGTCACTTGTAGATAACAAACCTGGGTTTTTTTCCTTTATTTTTTTTGAAGGAGATAAGTATTCCCCCCCGCGTGAATCTTTTTTGCATGAACGAATATTCCCAAATGTTGCAAAATCGTTTCTATAGGTAAAATAGATACACGGTTGATAACCATTGGACCTTTCCTTTACTAGAGTGACAAAAAATTTTCTTAATTAATTTTTATGGAGAGCTTACACATGAAGAGATAGCTTGTCTTTGTTCTTGATTTGCATAAAAATTATATTTTACCTACAAATGTTATAATAGGTCATAATCACCCTTTATGTTATATATGTTTGCAAGCTGATGGACTTTAATCATATTTTTATCGAACACCACGGTAATATTATTTTTCTTAACTTGCGTGCATCCATAGCTACACATGATGACACAAGAATCATCCTTTCCATATCAGGTGAATACCTGGCTGGCCACTATCCCCGAAATGCATGATGGAAGGAAGGCCAATAAGAATATGCTCCCACCTGTGCCGATCTTTATGCGAGGAAAAACGATACTATAATTATTGTTCATTAGCAAAATTTTTCCTTCAAGCATTAATTTCGATTTGAGGTCGTTAGTAGACCTCACCATAGTTTTACGATGCATTTTTTTTTTTTTTTTTTTTTTCCCCATAATATAGGTCTACCCAACGGGCTAAAAAAAGAAAAAGCAAAAGGGTCCGTAGTGGTAGGGTATTAACTTTGATATTCTCTCTCTTTTATCCGGCAGCTTGGGGAAAGATGGGGACATCCCGGATAAAAGCACCAAAATTTTTTCGGGGCACTCTACAGGCCCCACTATATTTGGGGGGGAGCAAATGATCCCACACTCAGATGGATAAGGAACGCTTCTTTATTTTTTTTGACTTTTCCGCATGGGGAAATTGGGGTAAAGGGGTTTTTTTTTTAAAAGAATAGCATAAGGATAATGTTTATTGGATGCAAGTTATTTTTTATTTTTATTTAATAACTCCAGAACAAAATTTTTCCAAAAAACTTCAAAAAAACATAAAAATTAAAATATTTATTCGATTTTCCCCCCGCGACATCGCGAAATGCCATGTAGTTTATTAGC
Source organism: Chionoecetes opilio (assembly GCA_016584305.1). Classification (NCBI taxonomy): domain Eukaryota; kingdom Metazoa; phylum Arthropoda; class Malacostraca; order Decapoda; family Majidae; genus Chionoecetes; species Chionoecetes opilio. Next base: position 914,358 of record JACEEZ010016557.1, read on the forward strand.
AAAAAAAAAACACAATTAAACATTACCCTTGCATTCAAAAAATGACAGGGGTTTAATCTCGAGGGTTGCATTTAAAAAAATAAGTATTCTTTAAGCTCATTTAAAAAAATTCATTTCTTCCTGTACAGCTCAGGAATCCAGTTTTGTTAACCCCCATAACCCCAAAGCGGTTTTTGTTTCTTTAAATTGAAATTTTTGGCCCCCAATTTGCAGGCACATTCGGTCATTTCACGGCTTTCTTTTGAAAAATGAACCATCCCGCAAACCTGACATTTTTCAGGCAACATTCAAAAAGTCAATTTTTAAGTTCACAATTTTTTTCATTTCCCCCCCAAGCGTAAGCCTGGTATTTTTGTAGCCCCCGGGCCCCATAAACTGGGCCCCAAATTTCAGGCCAAGTAAATCATTTTTGGGGTAACCAAGTTTTTTTGACCAGTCTCTGGGGGGTTCGGAAAGGAGTGGTAGGGGTGGTCTTTCCAAACAATTCGTTTTAAAATGGTTGGATTTCTTGTTTCTCTGGTTTTTCCTTTTTTCAGTTAAGATAGATTTCAAACGGGCCTGGGAATTGTGCAGTCCTGATTTTAATGCTCTTTAATAGAGGAAACCATACCGATTTTAAACAAGTTCTTCGGGCCCAGCGGGGGAAAGGGGGAGGGTTTAAAAAACCAAACGAAAGATGTCCTCTCCCAAAATTCACTTTTGAAATTTGCTTTCCCCTTTTATAGCCGTCTCCAAAATGGCTTTTTCACATTTTTGACCCCTTTTTCAAGACAATCCCCTTTTTTCCTCACTTTCTCTTTAAATATAAAAATTTTGGATTTGCTCTTTTAAAGGGACATTTGTTGATTCCACCCTTTTTTGAACACGACATTTGTGAGTCCAAAGAAAAACAAGAATTTTCCCTCCACTTCATTTCATTAAAAAGCTACCACTCAGAAATGTTCTCCTTCTTGTCTTTCCCAAATTTTTTATTTTCCCTTTCCTATAGGGACCTTTGAAAAATTTCCGAGTAAAACAACAATAAGGGACTTGGGCCTATCAATGGGGTAAAAACTTAAACCCTGGCCCAAAAAATCTAACCAAAGACCGGGGGCCATGACCTAACTTGTCATCTGCCCCTAGGGTTTTAAAACTCATGAGGAGTCCATTTTTTTGGTGAAAAAATATGCAGGGTCTTGCGAAACATTTTGCGTGGACGACGGCATCGGTCTTTGGAGAGGATGCTACTCCCTCGTTCTTCGCCCTTCCATTTCTGTGTGTAAATTGGTCGTGAATGATTGTGCCACTGTGATATTCCTGATAACTATCCACGCGTGGCGCACCAAATGCAGAGGGCAGGGAGAGCGTTGAGTTCTTAAAACTGAGCCCCTTTTTCCCGGGAAAGATCCTTTAAAACTGGGCCGACTTGTCCGCTCCATGTGCATTTAAGGGACGGAAGGGGCCCTCAGAGGTTTCTTCTGGCAAAAACCCCGCTGACCAACCCACACGATGGGAGGGGGGGTTTTTTCAAAATCTGCAAACAAAAAAAACAAAACATTAGAGACTTTGTTGAAATCCTTAACTAAGTACATTACTAAGTAACCATGGTATACATGTAACCTAAATTCATTGTAATAGAACGGTTGTTGGAAAAATTTTTAAAAATTTGTGATCTTAAGATAAGAAGGGATAAAAAAAATAACAAACTAGGGTGTATTGCATTTTAAAGGAATTTTCTTTTTCAATTAAAGGCGAATCTTGAATTTCATAAGATTTTTCAAGTGAAAATTAGCCCCTTATACAAAAAAAGGTTCATAGAGGGTTCTGAGTAATTGGGGTCGTTTGTTCCCCCCTCAAAATCATAGCTAGGACCCTGTAGAATGCCTTTGAACAAAATTTGGTGCTTTTACCGGCATGTCCCCCTCCCCTTGAAATTGGTCTTTGCGGCCGGGTATATATCTCCCGATTTCTATTCCTGAATTTTGTTCCCCCAAAGTTTGGTACTGTAAACATGCTGTTTTCGGTTTTTTTTCCCCTTTTAAAAAAATCTCACTTTTTTCCAATCGCTTACGAATTAATTTTCTTTTCGTTCCTCTTCCATTGGAGTTGAATTTACCCTTTTTACATGGGTTGCAAAACTATAGTTTTCACTAAATTTCCCTTTGCTACCCTGTCTGTGTCTTTTCTCACTTATTCCCACGTGATTTTGGGGTTGGATTGAAAAATATCCCCGACACAGGTGACCAAGATGTCGTAGTTTCGTTTTTTACTCGACGCCTTCCACAAAGATCACTAATTTTTATAATCTAAACCCTCTTCATCTTAAAAATGAAGGTGCAGGAAAATTTTCACAAATTTAGAATGTTTCAAAAAAAGAAATGAAGAAAAAAGTTTTTTTTTCTCACCCATTAACTAAAAAAAACACTATCCCCCAAAAAAAAAAGTGGCTATCAAAAACCCTTTTGTGCCCTAGGGTAAATAATGGCTCCAATATTTGTTTCATGGAAGCACAACTCCCTATTTAAATTCCCCCGGTTTAGCAGCCATTATTTTGTCAAGTATATTCCTCCACTCCCTGGTCCCTCACATGTATTTATCAGGACCATAAAAAGTTAGCGAATTTTTATTTCCTCAAGTAGACAAGCTATTTTTTTTTTTCAACAGATGAATTAGGTAACTAAAAGGTGGTGGAGGCGTGGGGGATAATTCCAGTAGCGACAGTGTGGGAAAGAGTGGACTAAAACATTGTAAAACAAAACTATTACCAAACGCCCGGGGAGAAAAAAATAGTTGGCTGCCAACCCGAGTGGGGTTTTTTTTCAACAATGCATAGTGTATTTTGAAAAAATAATATTGTAAAATCGTTTTTATCACCCTCAGCGTTAAAAAATATACTACCCCCCGTTTTCCTTTGAAGACGAGAACAAAATGTTTCCTGAGAACAGTAGCTATCCCTTTTGTGGGTACAATTTTAATTTCACCCTCCATGAAAAATTTAAAATTTCCCCGAGAAAAGTATCCTTGTGTACAATTCTTATTTTACCCTCGATGAAATTTTTTTTTTTTTTTTTTATTTTTTTTACACTTTTGCCTTAGCCCTGTGGAAGGGGGTTTTGGGTCGGTGGTATTTTTTCTAGGGTTTATTTTAGGGGTGGATGGTTGGTCCTCGCCCGTGGTGGCGAAGGGGCAGGTTTTTTTCCTGTATTTTATCCCTTTTGTCTTCTAATTTACCCTTGATGACAAATATAATAGTTTCCCTGCGAACAATATCCTTTTGTACAATTCTATATTTCACCCTTATAACAAATAGAATAGTTTCCCTGCGAACAATATCCTTGTGTACAATTCTAATTTCACCCTTGATGACAAAATAATAGTTTCCTGAGGAGTTCCCTTTTGTACAATTCTATAATTACCCTTTTATGACAAATAAAAAAAAGTTTCCCTGCGAACAAAATTTTCCCTTTTGTACAATTTTTATATTTTACCTCATGGCAAATAGAATAGTTTTCCCCCTTTCCCTTTAAGGACCTGAAGCCAACCCTCCGTGTCCCCAAAATCCCTCCACCCCTCCCCGTGTGGTTTTCTTGAAACAAGACACACTCCGTGTCCTTGAAGCCCTCCGTATCCTCAACTCCCTCCGACGCCCCCCTCCGTGTCCTTGACGCCTTCTGTGTCCTCACCTCCCTTCGACGCCTCCCTCCGTGTCCTTAAAGGACAATGCCCTTTGCTACGAAACAAAGACAGTACTCGACGGTTAACACCCCTCCGTGTCCTTGACGGCGTCCTTGAAGGTCAACGCCCTCCACGTCCTTGACGGTGTCCTTGAAGGTTAACGACCTCCGCGTCGTTGACGACCTTGAAGGTTAACGACCCCCCGTGTCCTTGACGACAAGGTCATTGGGTACAAAGTGTTTCGCTATGTCACTAATTACACTACTGGCGACTCCAGATTTTGTTGATTTCTGGATACTTTAAATCACAAATGCATCATAGAAAATACAAAGATTTAATAACAAAGCCCCGAATGCGCCTTCACTCACCATTCAACGGCCATTTATGATGATACGTATCCTGGTTATGAAGAAATGCAAAGATTTCTCACCACTGTAACACCGTGTATATATTATCGCCTACCTTTATGTGACTATTTCACAGTGGAGAGTGTGACGATTTTGCGATTGTTTTTATTATTGTTTTTAGGTAGCTTTATGTTGACTGGTATTATATAAATCTCTTCAATTCAATGTTTAGCATCTTGAGCCTATTGTGCCTTAGAACAATATACATGTTAGTAAAATGAACACGAAAGAGTAACAGTAGGTGGATTCACGTCCTCGCAGCTTGACTAACATTGCAGTGTGTTTCCAGTCTTTTCAGGCGTCATAAAGATGTGATCGTCAGCCCTCCGTCTGTTGACTCGTGCACTCTGTTGAAGAAACAAATATTTGGGCTGGGCAGACAGATGCCCACTCAGTGTTAAGGGAAACTTAATTGGTTGAATCTAGTTTGAGAAAGCTCAGAGGCAATTATATATACGGAATTGACAGTGTTCATATCAATGCTATTCATGGATATTTATATTAACAGTATCGAATAGTTTTTTTAATTGGTAAGCTATTGAAACTGCCCACACGTGTGTGAGTGTGTGTGTGTGTGTGTGTGTGTGTGTGTGTGTGTTTGTGTGTGTGTGTTGTGTGTGTGTGTGTGTGTGTGTGTGTGTGTTTGTGTGTGTGTGTGTGTGTGTGTGTGTGCTTGTGTGTGTGTGTGTGTGTGTGTGTGTGCGCGTGTGTGTGTGTGCGTGTGTGTGTGCGTGTGTGTGTGTGTGCGTGTGCGTGTGCGTGTGCGTGTGCGTGTGTGCGTGTGTGCGTGTGTGTGTGTGTGTGTGTGTGTGTGTGTGTGTGTGTGTGTGTGTGTGTGTGTGTTTTGAGAAAATGAGACTCAAGTAATGAAGAACCAGTGTCCTCCTGTTGCATTCAGAAATGGCATAAGGATGCAAACTAAGGCGATTTGGGCTTCTTGATTTATAGATTTTATGTCTAGAAATGCAATGGAAAAAAGCATCACGCCTGGATAGACCGGAGAGTTTAACTGAAGATCACAGAAGAACATCAGGATAGAACAAAATCGCAATGAGCGAGAACAATATAACTTTTCCAGATCAGCGGTGACTATTTACCACAACACAATAAATACCTATGGAATATAATTTTATATATACGCATGATTTATGTACGATATATTCCTCACCGAAGCTCTTCTATAGTTATCCGAGAGGATAATCAATATTCATTGAAGAAACTATAAGATCAAAATAAGGTCGAGTAAATCAATGATTGCTGGAACAATACTCCATCCGTTAGGATTTCAGTACTGATTCCGTTCATTCGCCTCTAGCATTGGTACCCTTCTTCGCCACTAGTATTGGTACCCTTCTTCGCCTCCAGCTGGGCTATAGTGTCCGGTAGACAGGTGTTGGCAGTTTCCCACAGCGGCGCTAGGGACACAGCAGCCACAGCAGCCATTAGGCCGAACACGACTGGAATGGCCCACGCATGATGAGCCTCCTGAAGATGGTGGAGAAAGAGACTAGTGGTTACCTGCATAAGCTATTGCAGGAATAAAATAGTATAATTATTGAATGTTTGATCAAACTGATTTGTTTTTAAATTGCATTTCTCTCAAGTAAAAAAAAAAGTGGTACTTTAAGATAAGATGTTGAATCGCATTAACTTTAATTGCAAATAGAGGGTTGAGCCAATTTTGTTAGTGAGGTGTCTTAAAACTACTTTCTTGAAACTTTTAAGTCGTAGAAAGATGAACAATAGGAACAGCAATAGGGTTCCAGAGTTTACAAATGAAAGGGATGAAAGAGAAAAGATACTGATTCACTCTTGCATTAGAAAGATGGACAGAATATGGATGAGAATGAGTAGAAAGTCTTGTACAGTGAAGCCGCGGGAGGGGGGGAGACACGAAGTTAGCTGGAAACCCCCAACCGTGAGTGGCATACTCCATACATGGGTGAATAATGCCCCTGTACAGAGCAAGAAACTGAGAGGGTGAAAATTAGACGCAGACACCACAGAACACGTAACTTCTTAAAAGCTGATATAGCAAGGAATGATATATGAAAATTCCAGTTCAGATATTTAGTAAAGGATAGCCCAAGTCAAAATGACCTTACACTTTGCTACAGCCTCTCTGACTTCGTCAAGAGAGGGTGCGGTTTCGTCAATGGGAGGATCGTCATCCACTGCCCGTAATTCAGTGCCCCCCCAGTTCCCAGTCCCGCTGTCATCGTGGGGGGGCTTTGGGCCCGGGGATTGGGGCCTGACGCCATGGGGACGACCTGGTCGCTCCCTTGGCTTCGGGCCCCTGTCCTCGGTCTGATGAATTTTGCCTGGTCTTTCCTGTCTCTCTCCTTTTTCCCCTCCTTCCCTCTATTTCTCCTCTTGTGCCTCCTCCTATCCCCCTTTCCTCCAAAGGTGTGAGAGCCGTGCTGATGGGATATGAGGCTGGCTTCGGGCCAGTCATGAACGGCCTCAGGGTGCCACGTGCTTGGTATACCCTTTGTACCTTTGCTCTTTCCCTTCATGGGGGTCTTGAGGAGATGACTGTTTATTTCCCTCTCTTTACTCCAGGCTCACCATGGCCAATGATGATACTTTAACTTTTATAGGGACTTTAGGGCCGGCCCCTCTACCAAATGACCCTACTGATCCCCCTGGTTTACCGATCCCTGCTCCTCTTTTGACTACGGCCCGGAATATTGATTTGCCCGTACCCCAAACTCGACCCTCAGAGTCACTTAGTGCTCCTGAGCCCCCTAGCCAGATCAAGAATCCATCCTCAGCACCAGGCGACACTCCAGCACACAAACCCTCTACCTCTTCCATACCTTCTCCATCCTTGCCTCCCTGCTCTACCCCTCCAGATCCTTCCTCTACCCTTCCTTCTCCCCAACCTTCTTTTTCCTCCTCCTCATCCTGTGTAGCTACTCTTGCACCCTACAACCCTTCTCCCGCCGGGAGAACTACAGTCTGCACGGTCTCCTCTTCCTCACGCCCACGCCTATCTACTTCTCTCTCTCACCCCTCCTTCGACACTGTTTTTGGTCCTGCAAAGTGTGACCGTTTCTTCGTCGTCCCTAGCACCGCCACTTACTCTGCTAACGCCCTACGTTTCACGGCATCCCTCCAATGGCAAGTTGGCAAGGTTGCATTCCGAACCCGCCCCGACAGGTCCCGCCTGGTGACTGTTGACACCGAGGCCCAAGCTCATTCCACTCCCACCTTTAATACTTCGACCCCGGGCAACCCATTCGATCCATGTCCCGACCTTTGCAAGGAATTATCATCGCTTTTGCCCCGTTTATGACACCCATGACCCGAGGCCCCCGTAAGTCCTCCCCCAAGCCTTTTACAGGCAGGGTTTATGATGTATTTTTTTGCAGGGGCTACTCTGTTAAACCAACCCCTCCCACGCCAGTGCCGCCGTAGTTTCCCCCTACCAACACTTTCCAAAGTCCTCTGCAAGGCCCAAGATACCTCCTCTGTACTGTTAATTCTCTTGTGCGAAGGGTCCACAACTCTTCTAAACTTGCCCTTGGCAACGCCTTGTTTCAGTCCTGTTTGCGTTTGTCCACCCTTGTCAAGGGCATGCCGATCGATTGAACGGCTGCACTTTATGGTCAACCTGGCAATGCGCTCGGTTTCCCTACCCTGTCTCCACATTTTTCCCTCTTTTCGAACTGTGTTTTACCAAACCTCTCTACCTTCTTCCGGGGTTCCCTGTTTGGCACCCTTTGTTTTGTTTGTTTTGACCTTTTCTCCACTAATCCTGTGGCCGTCCTCAGTTCAGAAGACCTTCCCCCTTTATGGGACCCGCCACCTCAACGCTCCCTCCTCGGCTTTTCGACACCCTCCCTCCCCCCCTTCATTCCCAATTCCACTTTTCCGGATCCTTTACTCAACCCCCTTTCTACCTCTCCCTTTCTGTCCTTCCTCCCACTCCTCTCCCTTCTTTTCTCCCCCTGTTGAGACCTGCTATTCTCTTCCCATAAGACCCCTTTATGTCCTTAATTTAAGGCCAAGACACCCCCGACCTCTTAACCCCTCCTCATCCCCACACCACCCTTCCTCATGAGAACTCCTCTCCTCGCCTTCTTCCCACCTAAAAGTCCTCCCCCTTCGCCTCCTCTCCCCAACCCGTTTCCCCTTCTCCCCCCTTTCCTCATTCCTCCCCCCACTTTCTACCTTCCCCCTTCTAAGAACCCTGTCCCTCCCCCCTCTCTCCCCTGCCCGACTCTCCTGTTGAGACGCTGCTCTACTTACCCCTCCCTCAAGCTGTATATGTCCCCTTTTGTCTCAACACCAGAGGGCGGGGTACCCCCTGCCCTCTGCGTCCTTCATCACACACTTCTCCCCACCTTTCCATCCTCAACCCCTCTACTGAGTAACCCTTTCCATCCCTTCATCCCCTAACCCTCTACCTCCCTTCTGCCTCATAACTTCACCGCTCGCTCCCCGCCTCTTTCCCTTATTTTTCTCCTCATTTCTCCCCAGAAACCCTCTCCCCCCTTCCCATTCACTTATGTTCTTCCCCCCAACTAACTACTTCCTCTGCCCCGCCCCTTCCTTTGTCCTTACCCTTCCTCTCTTAATACCCCTCCCTTTTAAAGGCTTTACCTCGTCCTTTTTCCATCAGGCACCATCCCCTGGTTCATCATACCCGAACCTGTCTGAAAATGCCCTTGGATCCACCTAAAAACTTGTCCCCCACCACTGATACCTGTCCTCTAAGGCCCCTCTCTCTCGGATAGCCTCCCCCGACTATATCAGACTCTGAACGGAGCTTTTTTCAGGAACTCCGAGTCGGGTCCCAAGGGCAAGCCGTTCCCAATGGCCTTGCTATCCTCAAGTACTGCGTGAAACCTTCCTTACTACCTCTGTTTCTCTCCAATGGGGGGTTTCTAGTCAGGGCGTGGCAAGCCCTGTACTGGTCCTGGTTCCAGTAAGCCTGGGAACGTGACTCTCCTCGATTTTCTCCAGCATCTCCGTCGAGACAAACACGCCTTGACCTCGGCGCTCCCCAATACACTCCTTGGCAGCCTGTAGAGTTTAACGTTTGAAGTATCCCACAGTTCTATAGGGTTTCTCGAGGGCACCGAGTACATCAACCGT
>JACEEZ010016558.1:0-15000 GCA_016584305.1 Chionoecetes opilio
ATACTATTTTTCATCAAAATCTTTTTTTATTATATATAATACATATTTTTTCCAACATTTATATATTAATACATATTTTTTCAACATTTATATATTAATACATATTTTTTCAACATTTATATATTAATACATATTTTTTCAACATTTATATATTAATACATATTTTTTTAAACATTTATATATTAATACATATTTTTTTAAACATTTTTTACCTTTTCCTGGGGTGGTGGGTGAGATGGTGGGACGAAGAAAATGAGATAAAAGGGGTGAGGGGAGAGAGAGAGAGAGAGGAGAGAGAGAGAGAGAGAAAAGGGAGAGAGAGAGAGAGAGAGAGAGAGAGAGAGCAGCCATTAAAAGCACTCTTAAGATGTGAAAGGCTCGTTTTTTAATACCTTTACTTCCCACGACTTCCTCTTACCTACCTCCTCCTCCTCCTCCTCCTCCTCCTCCTCCTCCCTCCTCCTCCTCCTCCTCCTCCTCCTCCTCCTCCTCCTCCTCCTCCTCCTCCTCCTCTCTCCCTTCTCCTCCTCCTCTTTCCCCATATACATCACAACCACTCACACTTCCTACACTCTCCTTCCCACACACTCCCAAACACCCCTCCATCTACCCACACTCATAACCTTACCTTCCCTCTCACTTCCGACCCTTCCTCCCCTCCTCCCGCCCACCTTCAACCCCTCACGCCCACCTCCCGCCCTTACCCATGCCCCTACACGCCCTCACGTCTGCCACGCCCCTTCCTCGAGACACTCCTGCCTTTGTCGCCCCTTGCAGTGTATTGGGTCTTGTGGTGGTGCGTGGGTGGTGAGTGAGTGAGTGTGAGTGTGAGTGAGTGAGTGAGTGAGGGATTGTGAGTGAGTGAAGGAGGGATTGTGTGAGTGGGTAATGGATTGTGAGTGAGCTAGGGATTGTGAGTGTGTGATGGATTGTGAGTGAGTGAGTGATGGATTGTGAGTGAGTAAAGCCCCGTCCACACTACCACTCACCACCGTCGGCGCTTGCCGTCGGCGCTTGCCGACGGGAAGCGCCGTTGCCAGGGTTGTGTCCACACGAACGGTTTTGTTCGGCGGTCAGCGCGCTTCCTGATTTCAAAGTGAGAGTCATGTTTTCTGCATATCGTGTACTCTCACTCGAGATTATGAAATAACCACAGGAGGTTTAGAAAAACTGACCCAACTATCATCTTCATGACACATTTCTGCATATTATAAGCAAGAAAAATATACGAAAACCTTTTTGTGTATTCTAAAAAATATAGCAAAAAGAAATAGTGTATAAACATTTTTCTCACTTTTTTGTCTTCAACTCGCTGCAATTTCCCGACCATTTCTCCCATTTAATTTTTGATCACATATTCGTAATCAGCTGACTTTCTTGGTTCTGATGGTATACGGTACATAGCAATGCAAAAATATCTAGATAGTGAAAACTGCCGATAACTTGAAGCATGTGTTTGGCGCTGACCCGTGAGTGACGGGCATGCCCGCCCAATATTAAACCTGCTGAATGTTGGCGGGCAGCGCCGACGGTTAAATTTTGCTCGTCGGCATCGTGTCCACACTGCCACTTTTGAGTGACGAACACTGTTCGACGGCAAGCGCCGACGGTGGTGAGTGGTAGTGTGGACGGGGCTTAAGGGATTGTGAGTGAGTGAGTGTGAGTGAGTGAGTGAGTGTGTGTGAGTGAGTAATGGATTGTGAGTGAGTGAGTGAGTGAGTGCCTCCAGTTACCTTACCTTGTGACGTTTCTGAGAGGCAGAATTTTCCTCATATTACAGTAAAGGATTCCCAAAGCGCTCCCTCGATCACGTGTGCTTGTGACGGTCTGGCAAACCGGTGATGTATCTCTGGACTTGCTTGTTAACTTATCGGTGTCTCCAAAAAGTGGATGTTTGTCTAGGAGGGCGAGTGCAATCCTTGAAGTTGCAGGATAAATAAAAAAAAAATAGAAGGTAAATAATTCATTGAGTGTTGAAAAATATATAGATTTTGTATTTAATGTGTGTTGTATTTAGCACGTATTGTATTTCATAACAAACAAAAAAGGAAACTAATCAAAATACGTCCATCGTGATAGTGTGTTCGTAGGCCTCCTTCAGGGATCGGCCACGAGCAGGTCCTCTCTCGGTGAAGGGGTGCAGAAAATCAATCTATCGGCCCACTAATTGCATTCCAAAAGCCTCGTATGGAGTCGACCCAACGTAGCACACCCGACTCCTCCCTGCACACTCCCACTTCCTCGTTACCTCACGGACTGTTCAAATCGATCTCTGGTTGTCTTCTTTTACACACGCTCTGTAGTAGTGGCAGTAGTAGCAGTAGTAGTAGTAGTAGTAGTAGTCGTACTAGTGGTAGTGGTAGTGGTAGTGGTAGTGGTAGTAGTAGTAGTAGTAGTAGTGGTAGTAGTAGTGGTAGTGGTAGTGGTAGTAGTAGTGGTGGTAGTAGTAGTAGTAGTAGTAGTAGTAGTAGTAGTAGTAGTAAGTAGTTTGTTTGTGTAGGGGAGTAGTAGTAGTACTAGTGGTAGTGGTAGTGGTAGTGGTAGTAGTAGTGTACTAGTAATGGGGGTAGTGGTAGTAGTAGTAGTATAGTACTAGTGGTAGTGGTAGTAGTAGTAGTAGTAGTAGTAGTGGTAGTGTAGTAGTAGTGTAGTGTATGGTAGTGGTCGTGTAGTAGTAGTAGTTGGTGTAGTATGTGGTGTAGTAGTAGTAGTAGTAGTTGTAGTAGCAGTAGTAGTAGTAGTAGTAGTAGTAGTGGTGGTAGTAGTAGTAGTAGTAGTAGTAGTAGTACATGCCAGCCTTCACACAATATGTTCTCTTCAGTGGATTGTTCTCAGATCATAACCTTTCTTACTCCTTTCTGAGCACGTATTTCATTTCATCCCCCCCCCCCCCCCCCCCCCCCCCCCCCCACAGGATTTTTCTTGACAAATGCGGGCGGTTACTGTTCCCCTTGAGAAAGGGGATGGGGGTGTGTGGTGTATGAGGTCCCAGCATTACCCAAAGATTGGTAATAATGAGCTCCAAGCTCTCTCCGGGAGGCATATTCCCGTTTTCTGGAACAGTATGTCGCGCTTACTCTTGAACACGTCAGGTTAGGTTACGTTAGGTTACGATTAGGTTAAGTTACATTTCCTGGAACTACACTAGTAATTCCAAAAAGTTTCAGTTTCACTGGAACTTCGTGTGGGAATCACATTATGGGTATTTTCGAGAAAATCCTATGGTTAGTTTCGGAGCTACAGCCAAGCGTCTTCACTCGAAAACCACATACCCCCTTAGAGTTGGGGAATATGCCTCCGGGACGGTGAAACTGGCGATCGCGAGTCCTACTCGCGTGGACAAGACCATGGGTGAATGACACACACCCGCCCCCCGCCCTATACACAATACGTTCTGTACAGTTACGTAATTGTCGTAAGTTCGTAATATTTCCTATACTCTTTCCCGAACATTATATCTCTAATGTCATGCACTCCCCATCGCTCACCCGCCTCTCTACTCCATACTTTCTGTTCAGTAATTGTTCTCAGTATGTAAGTTTTCCTCTTATTCCTGCATGAACACGGGAGATGAGAGAGAGAGAGAGAGGAGAGAGAGAGAGAGAGAGGAGAGAGAGAGAGAGAGAGAGAGAAGAGGAGAAGAGAGAGAGAGAGAGAGAGTATTCTTTCCACAAACAATTATCTTTCTCTCGCTCTCTCTTTCTCTCTCTCTCTTTTCTTTTCACTGTATTTCCAGAGAGAGAGAGAGAGAGAGAGAGAGAGAGAGAGAGAGAGAGAGAGAGAGAGAGAGAGAGAGAGAGAGAGAGAGAGAGAGAGAGAGAGTATTCTTTCCACAAACAATTTTCTCTCTCTCTCTCTCTCTCTCTCTCTCTCTTCTCTCTCTCTTCTTCTCTCTCTCTCTCTCTCTCTCTCTCTCTCTGCTCTCTCTTCTCTCTCTCTCTCTCTCTCTTTTCACTGCCTATTTCCTATCTATTTCAGTCTCCCTCTATATTCCCAATAATGAATGTTTGCTAATAATTGTATTGAAAACCATTCCTACAGTTGTCCTCGTTAGCTTCACACGCATCACTGTTTGCCTTGATAATAATGGGTTGTATGTGTTGTATGCGACTTTATATGGGCTGTATGTGTTGTATGCGACTTTGTATGGGGTGTATGTGTTGTATGCGACTTTATATGGGGTGTATGTGTTGTATGTGACTTTATATGGGCTGTATGTGTTGTATGCGACTTTGTATGGGGTGTATGTGTTGTATGCGACTTTATATGGGGTGTATGTGTTGTATGTGACTTTATATGGGCTGTATGTGTTGTATGCGACTTTATATGGGTTGTATGTGTTGTATGCGACTTTATATGGGCTGTATGTGTTGTATGCGACTTTATATGGGTTGTATGTGTTGTATGCGACTTTATATGGGTTGTATGTGTTGTATGCGACTTTATATGGGTTGTATGTGTTGTATGCGACTTTATATGGGTTGTATGTGTTGTATGCGACTTTATATGGGTTGTATGTGTTGTATGCGACTTTTATATGGGCTGTATGTGTTGTATGCGACTTTATATGGGTTGTATGTGTTGTAGGCGACTTTATATGGGTTGTATGTGTTGTATGCGACTTTATATGGGCTGTATGTGTTGTATGTGACTTTATATGGGCTGTATGTGTTGTATGTGACTTTATATGGGCTGTATGTGTTGTATGCGACTTTATATGGGCTGTATGTGTTGTATGTGACTTTATATGGGCTGTATGTGTTGTATGCGACTTTATATGGGCTGTATGTGTTGTATGCGACTTTATATGGGTTGTATGTGTTGTATGCGACTTTATATGGGCTGTATGTGTTGTAGGCGACTTTATATGGGCTGTATGTGTTGTATGTGACTTTATATGGGCTGTATGTGTTGTATGTGACTTTATATGGGCTGTATGTGTTGTATGTGACTTTATATGGGCTGTATGTGTTGTATGCGACTTTATATGGGCTGTATGTGTTGTATGTGACTTTATATGGGCTGTATGTGTTGTATGCGACTTTATATGGGCTGTATGTGTTGTATGCGACTTTATATGGGTTGTATGTGTTGTATGCGACTTTATATGGGCTGTATGTGTTGTAGGCGACTTTATATGGGCTGTATGTGTTGTAGGCGACTTTATATGGGCTGTATGTGTTGTAGGCGACTTTATATGGGCTGTATGTGTTGTAGGCGACTTTATATGGGCTGTATGTGTTGTAGGCGACTTTATATGGGCTGTATGTGTTGTATGCGACTTTATATGGGTTGTATGTGTTGTATGTGACTTTATATGGGCTGTATGTGTTGTATGCGACTTTATTCAACACAAAAAGGAAGATGTGAAAAATGATGAAGAGATGTGAAGATGTGAAGATGTGTTGTATGCTACTTCATAAAACACAGAGAGAGATGAAAAGATAAAAAAAAAAACTGGGTCACGCCGGGCTGAGTCTATACACGGGGTTATTTTCGGCGTGATTCAAAGGAAAATGAGCAACCTCCCTACCCCTCCCCCCTACCCCTCTCTCCCCTCATTCCCTCCCCACCTTCCCTCCCCACCTTCCCTCCCCCGCCCCCTGACCTCCAATTCCCCCCTCCGTACCCCCCCCCCCCCTTTCTCCCGCTTCCATCGCCACTCCTGTTTCCATCCATCCGATTCCACTACCTTGCTTCCATGAGAGAGAGAGAGAGAGAGAGAGAGAGAGAGAGAGAGAGAGAGAGAGAGAGAGAGAGAATGTTCTTTCCACAAACTATTCTCTCTCTCTCTCTCTCTCTCTCTCTCTCTCTCTCTCTCTGTGACGGTCTCAGTGTAGAGGGTCAGCTTTAGGCCCTTACTCCTCCTCCTCCTCCTCCTCTTCCTCCTCCTCCCTCCCCTCCGCAGCCTCGATGACTCACCCGATCCGGAGGTGCGACGCCGGTGCCCTCCGTAGTAAAGGAAGAAATGAAAGAAAAAAAGGCACTGTGAGAGGTTACGGTGAAGACAGATAGATAGATAGATAGATAGATAGATAGATAGATAGATAGATAGATAGATAGATAGATAGATAGATAGATAGATAGATAGATAGATAGATAGATAGATAGATAGATAGATAGATAGATAGATAGATAGACAGACATGTAGATAGATAGATTGATAGATAGAAAAATAGATAAAACAGACTGAACAGATAGATAGATAGATAGATAGATTGATAGATTGATAGATAGATAGATGAATACACAGAAAGACAGATAGATAGATAAATACACAGACAGGCAGACAGAACAGACAGAACCGATAGATAGATAGATAGATAAATAAATAGATAGGCAGACAAACAGGCAGAGATATAGATAAATATATAGCTAGATAGATAGACAAACAGACAGAGATAGATAGATAGATAGATAGATAGATAGCTAGACAGACAAACAGACAGACAGTCAGATATACAGATAAACACAGACAGATAGAAAGACAGTAGTACATATGAGAAGCTTCTAAGATTTAGCTGTAATAGAAGTAATCAATGGTTCGAAATGGTGATTATTTTAATGTGGAATAAATGTGTTTGTTTTGGTTTCTTAGTTAACAGTTTGTCATGTAAGGTTATGTAGTTCTTTTTATATCATTGATTTTTGTTATGGTTCTTAAATATTTGTTTGTTGATGTGCAGTAAAGAATTGTGATGGGTTGTGGAAGTATGTATGTTTCCTTTTTTTTTTTATTTCATTGATAACTGAGACACTTTTATTTGAATGGGTCTTTTTAATTTGCGTTATTTTTCTTAACTTGAATAATATGAAATCGTCCCGTAAAATCTATCGTGGAGGTGCTCGCTCTCTCTCTCTCTCTCTCTCTCTCTCTCTCTCTCTCTCTTCTCTCTCTCTCTCTCTCTCTCTCTCCTCTCTCTCTCTCTCTCTCTCTCTCTCTCCTCTCTCTCTCTCCTCTCTCTCTCTCTCTCTCTCTCATCTCTCCGACGGAGACAGACACGGGACAAAAAGTCTACGGCAGAAGTGAGCCTAATTTAACTCTCTCCTCTCTCTCTCTCTCTCTCTCTCTCTCTTCTCTCCTCTCTCTCTCTCTTCTCTCTTCTCTCTCTCTCTCTCTCTCTCTCTCTCTCTCTCTCTCTCTCTCCTCTCTCTCACTCTCTCTCTCTCTCTCTCTCTCTCTCTCTCTCTCTCTCTCTCTCCATATCACACACACCACACACACACACACAACACCACACACACACAACACACACACACACACACCAACACACACAGTCACCACACACACACACACAGTTGTTGTTACTCGCAAGACCTGATAACGTTTCCCTGTGGTGTTGAGTGTTGACATCCCAGGGGCATCAGGGAAGGCGGTGGGTGGGGGGCTGGGGTGAGGGGCGGAGGGCGAGGGGCAGGGGGGCAGGGGGGCAGGGGTGGGTGGGTGGGTAAGGGAACAACAACGCCCCTCCCTCCTCCCGCCATGCTGCAAATGTATGAAACTGTGCGTCCTCACCACACGTAAGCAATACTATCGAGAGAGAGAGATGAGAGAGAGAGAGAGAGGGCTAGAGAGACGAGAGAGATGAGACGAGAGAGAAGAGAGAGAGAGAGAGAGAGAGCATACAGAGAGAGAGAGAGAGAGAGAAGAGCAATACAGAGAGAGAGAGAGAGAGAGAGAGAGAGAGAGAGAGAAGAGCAATACCAGAGAGAGAGAGAGAGAGAGAGAGAGAGAGAGAGAGAGAGAGCGCGCATTTGTATATTCTTTACGCTTTATTTCAATCCTTAATTACATACTTCAGTTATATGTTGCTCAATTTGGAATAGTCTTGGCTCCTTACAAAGACGTGTTTCTTTGATGTACAGCGATAACAAGGCGACAAAAACTCATATTGGTTTTTTGTAACGTCGAGGCAGTGACCTAGTGATTAGCGCCTGAAAGTGATGAGGTCGAGGTCCCAAGTTCGAGTCCCACGTAAGCACTAACTGTTTTTCTTCTACGTTAAGATTGATCAAATGAGATATGGAGACAGGACCCTACGAATATAACTCCTTTATACCGTGCATATACCACCACTATATAGGTCAATACAGTAAAGACAAAGAGGCGAATATAACTCCTTTATACCGTGCATATACCACCACTATATAGGTAAATACAGTAAGACAAAGACGCGAATATAACTCCTTTTACCGTACATATACCTACCTTCGTATATAGGTTATTATTATTAGTAAAGTACATATAGAATATATTTTAACGTGCATTATACCACCACTAAGTAAATACAAGTAAGACATTAGAAACGAATATAACTCCTTCTCCCGTACATATATCACCACTAGGTCAATACAGGAAAAGACAATATAGACTCTTAGCACAGTTATCCAAAAAAAAATAAAAATTTTAACCCACCCGTAAATACACTCATTAGTAAGGTTTAACCCTTCTCCCACCACCCGTCAATCAGGTACTTGCCGTAACAACACATTTCCGTCACTCCCTTCATCCCCCTTAGGTGGTTCAGCTGCCCACACGGTAATGATTCCAACACCCATAGCCTACGCCCATTTCTCTGTTCCCCCATTAATTCTCGTGTATTTAAGAGCCACACGGTAATATATACAACCCAGGTATATCCTATGGCCTCATTTTTTTCTAGCAGTAATATGTTTGCACGTTTTTCACCTGTGCACCGTAGTTCATTTCTGTATTTTTTTTTTATGTATTGAGATTTTTGGTCCGTTTTATTTATTTGTTTTTTCTTTCTTGTTCAGTGTGTGCTTGTGTATATTTTTTGTGTATTTCTGTATAATTTTTATCCTGTACACCATTGTTCATTTTTCTTTCCTTTTTTTATGTATTAATATTTTTTTTTATTTTTTATTATTTGTTTTGTTTTGTTCTGTGTGTGTACGTGTATTCTTTGTGTATTTCTGTGTAATTCTTTTTCCTGTTCACCGTAGCTCATTTCTGTTTTTATGTATTAAACTATTATTTGTTTGTCTGTTTTCTAGTTTTGTTTTCTTGTGCAGTGTGTGTTCGTGTGTGTGTTTTTCGCTGTAGGTAGGTCGATGGTGCTTCGTTTAGATCAGGGGCTCTCAAGGTGGCTGTATGGCGCCCCGGGGACCCATGATGTGTGTCTAGGGGCCTACATGGAAAAACATATGGGAAAAATAAGGGAAAAAACAATAAGGGGGCCACAGCTACAAGACATTTTATATCTGAAGGTTTTTTCTTCTATTACACAACTATATATGTATTTTTAGAAGTGATTGTTTTTGTTAGCTGCCACAAACACTGTCTGCATGTGATTCAGCTGAGATTAGATAAACAATGCAGATGGTTAAGTACTTATATCTATCTAATAGTGGTTATGAGGGGGCGGGCATATTAAAGGCATTTGTGTTTAAATCAAATATCGTGGTTTTATTGCTTGTACTGAAAAAATAGAATCGAAAAATGTTAATATAATCCTTGAAATGTGAAAAAAGGTCTCGGATTTATTGCTTGTGCTTAAGAATTAGAATCGAATAATGGAAACAATCCTTGAAAGAGTGAAAAAAAGGTCACATTTATTGCTTGTGCTGAAGAATTAAAATCGAAAAATGTTAATATAATCGTGAAAAGTGTGAAAAAGGTCTCTGATTTATTGTTTGGGCTGAATAATTCGAAAATGCAAACATAATCCTTGAAAGTGTGAAAAAAGTTTATATTTATTGTTTGCACTGAAGAATTAAAATCGAAAATGCAAACACAATCTTGAAAGTTTGAAAAAATGCTCATATTTGTTGCTTGTGCTGAAGAATTAGAATCGAAAAATGCAATCATAATCTTTGAGTGTGGAAAAAGTTCTCATACTTATTGTTTGCACTGAAGCATTAAAATCGAAAACGCAAACACAGGTAAACACAGTAGACAGGTAGTTAGTGCGGAGTCATTAGGGAGTTTTAAAAGGAGGCTAGATAAATTCATGGATGGGGATGAAAGGAGGATGTAGGTAGTGTTAAGTAACAGGAACTACCCCGTGTAGGTCTCACGGCCTCTTGTAGCTTCTTTATTTTCTTATGTTCTTATGTAACACAATCCTTGAAAGTGTGAAAAAAAGGTCTCCTATTCCCACCTCCCTCTTGTTTACATTTGTCTCGGCGCGGTTCGCTAAGCCGGGAGGAAGTGGTGGGAAGGCGTGAATGTGTTGTGGTGGCGGACTGAATTAGACACCGCAATAACTCGTGCTGAGATGCCGTACACCGCTGTAGGGTATTTGTAACACCACCTTATTTATGCGGTATCCCCTTGAGACCCAGAACATCATTTCCATTGTAATTTGGCTACCATAAGACGATTTTTAGTTAATATAAGCAATATTTTTTAGATATGGCTTGTTTAGTATAACTTATTTGGTGTATTCAGTTTCTTTTCGTAATTTTATGGCTCGACAACATTCGATTTTCTTTTTTTTAGCAAAGGAAAGATATGGGTGTGAAGGGGTTAAGCATATATACTTTTTCTAATCCCACATGTAAAGGATAACGTTGATCTATGTATGTGACTGTCTTTCCTTATACTAGTACAAATGTTAGTTATAATATCAGTTCATTTGTTTCTTAATGTTCATATGTACTTTTTTCACATGTTTATAGGAAAATATTATCTATTTATAAGTGACTCTCTTTCCTCGTGTTTTTACTTCTAATTAATGTTCATATCTATCAGTTCATTTACCTGTTGATGTTCGTATGTAGCCGATATTTAGTTTCGTATGTATATAAGAAAAAGTGATATTTGCATACTTGAAGTTTTCTCTTCTGCTAACTCCGTGTTATTCAGCTCGATCTCTGGTTGTCTCCTTTTACAAACGTCCTGTAGTAGTAGTAGTAGTAGTTGTAGTTGTAGTTGTAGTAGTAGTAGTAGCAGTAGTAGTAGTAGTAGTAGTAGTAGCAGTTAGTAGTAGTAGTAGTAGTAGTAGTAGTAGTAGTAGTAGTAGTTGTAGTTGTAGTAGTAGTAGTAGTAGTAGTAGTAGCAGTAGTAGTAGTAGAGTAGCAGTAGTAGTAGTAGTAGTAGTAGTAGTAGTAGTAGTAGTAGTAGCTAGTAGTAGTAGTAGTAGTAGTAGTAGTAGTAGTAGTAGTAGTAGTAGTAGTGTAGTAGTAGTAGTAGCAGTAGTAGTAGAGTAGTAGTAGTGTAGTAGTATCCTGCGATGAGTCAAGTGGTTTGGAAGGGGGAGTAGTGAACATAGTCTGTATTTTTTTTTATTGGGGGGAGGGGGGGTACAAATTTCGCAGGAATATATTTTGTTTCATCTTTTCTTCCCCTTACTCTGACGCTATCTATAATAATACTGTATAAGCGAAAGTGTGTGTCTGTCTGTGTGTCCGCGATAGGTGCCGCCCCCAGTGCCGCAATCCCATCATATGGCACAGTTTTGGAACCAGGTCGACCAGGGGAACATTTTAAGGCCACTTTGGGGATGATCCGATCACTTTTTATTTAAAAAAAATATAATTTTAGTAGCCTATTAGCGAGAATTGTGGAAAAAAAAGTGGGTTGCGAGAATTGAGGAAACCTTGATGTAGGGTGATGGGTGAGTGAATGGGTGGGTTGATGGGTAATGGGTGTGGGGTGATGGGTGAGTGAATGGGTAGGGGGTGATGGGTGAGGGAATAGGTGGGGGGTGATGGGTGAGGGAATAGGTGGGGGTGTGGAATGTGTGGTTAATGGGTGTGTGGTGATGGGTAATGGGTGAGTGAATGGGGGGGGTGATGGGTAATGGGTGAGTGAATGGGTGGGGGGTGATGGGTAATGAATGGGTGAGTGAATGGGTTGGGGGTGATGTGAATGGGTTGGCGTTAATACATACATTTCTACATCCATGATTTCAGGAAAGTTAGAAGGGGCTATCTGGAGAGTCTGTGTTTGGTGGGCCAAAGGCCCACCAATAGCCCTCCGCAGGAGCTAGCCAAAAAGTTCGCCCGGAGGGCGGCTTTGCGGCTAGTGATACTATAAAACCCATAAAACTCACCATATATACGTATGTAACTACAAGTCCTTATAAGAAGACAATCATACTCGTTCATCATTCTCCTCTAAATTAATTTCTCTGCACGCGTCCTCGTGAATGCGACCCCAAGTTGAACCCACGTCATCAAAGGCAGACTTAATCACGTCTCCTCACATATACTTCAAAGGCTCAAGCGGTGCAGAAACAAGACAGAGAATGCCAGGCAGCCACCCCAGCATCCCTCTGGCAGACGACACCATGCCTCGACCCTGTGTGGCAGATGTGGCAGAGAGGGAAGGGTGGGAGTTGAAGTTGTGGATTGTTGTAGAGAGGGAGATGAGAGATCGTGGGGGAGGAAGGAGGAGGATGTTGTGAGAGGCTGCCGGCGAGAATAATCGATATGGTAGGAAGAGGCGTGGAACTGGGAGAGGAGGACGAGGAGAAGGAGGGGGTAATAGTGGGAGGGGTACACACACTCTACTACTATCAACACTCCCCTCCCCTTCCCTTCCCTTCCCTTCCCTTCCCTTCCCCCTCCCCTCCCCTCCCCTCCCCTCCCCTCCCCTTCCCTTCCCTTCCCTTCCCTTCCCTTCCCTTCCCCTTCCCCTTCGCCTTCCCTTCCCTTCCCTTCCCTTCCCTCCCCTCCCCTCCCCTTCCCTTCCCTTCCCTTCCCTTCCCTTCCCTTCCCTCCCCTTCCCTTCCCTTCCCTTCCCTCCCCTTCCCTCCCCTTCCCTTCCCTTCCCTTTCCCCTTCGCCTTCCCTTCCCTTCCCTTCCCCTCAACACTCTATTTCGTCCCCTTTGCACTCCCGCTACTGTTATCACATTAAGACCGTGTATAGACTTCCACCGGCCTTGCTCTCTGGTTCATTTGTTTTACTCTGTTCCCTCCCTTAATTAAAGACCCCCTCGCACACCCAGACGTATTGTTTTCATCGCCGAAGTAGGACTGGGAGTTAGCCTTTATTTCTCCATGCTTTTCATCCTTCAAAATCCTAGTCCAACACCCTGATGTATAATGTTCACTTATTTCTCATAATTCGGCTAATTTCCCTTTATTTCCCAATGCTTTTCGTCCCTCAAAATCCTTTTCCCACACCGTGATGTACAATTTTCACTTATTTCTCATAATTCGCATAGTTTTTCTTTATTTTTCCATGCTTTTCGTCCCTCAAAATCCTCATTCCATACCCTGATGCATAATTTTCACCGCGGGGACGGTGCTGGGATGGACTACTACTACTATTACTACTACTACTACTACTACACTACTATTACTACTACTATTACTACTACTACTACTACTACACTACTATTACTACTACTATATTGGACGTGTGTAAAAAGAGATGGAGAACTATGGTGTTGATGATGTTACCTTTGTCATCCATAAACAATTAGTGACACCGAGAGGTAACATATCTGGTGTGGTATGTGTGACGTGATAGTGTGATTAAACCCGAGAGAACTTACCGATAACGTTTTCACTACAATTAACGTTATACTCTTGGTACTGCTATATGTAAATGATAGAGAATATAATGACGCTAGTTCTAGTAAGGTTGCAGTCAGAGAACAGGACAGATGGATTAAAAACTGCGTTGATTAGTGGAGTGCTGGATGAGTGGGTGTTGTGTGCGTGGGTGTTGGGTGTGTGGATGCGTGGGTGTTTGAACTTGGGTGCGTAGGTGTTGGGTGCGTAGGTGTTGGGTGCGTGGGTGTTGGGTATGTAGGTGTTGTGTGCGTGGGTGTTGGGTTCGTGGGTGTTGGGTGCGTGGGTGTTGGGTGTGTGGGTGTTGGGTGCGTGGGTGTTGTGTGAGCTAGTGTTGTGTGCGTGGGTGTTGTGTGAGCTGGTGTTGTGTGCGTGGGTGTTGTGTGCGTGGGTGTTGTGTGAGCTAGTGTTGTGTGCGTGGGTGTTGTGGGAGCTAGTGTTGTGTGCGTGGGTGTTGGGTGCGTGGGTGTTGGGTGTAGGACATATTATTATCGTGGTAAGAGCCAGCGAAAGGTGTGAATCTAGGTAATGCGTGGAGATAAGCAGTATCAGCAGTAGTAATGGCATGGTGCAGGTTGCCCTCTCCCCACAACGCCTCATACTTGGGCAAAAAAATGCGCCTCCCACTATTCTTCTTCTTATGAACTTTGTCGCTTAGTATCGCTTCATAGGTTCTCTTCAACTTCGTCTCCTTAAGCCGTGTTTTTGTCGTCCAAGCATCGTCTTGGTACGAAGACCGTTTTTTCTCGCAATTGAAAACGGATTGGTTTCTGCGACAAAAACACAACAAGCTTGGTAGGGGCCGAAATAATAATCAGTCCAAAACATTGCAAACAATATCACAAAGCAGTATAACGCACATTTCAGCAAGTGTTATTGGAGTGGTCTTCGTAATCCAAGACGGTGCTTGGACGACAAAAACACGGCTAGTTAAGAGACTCGTCAACTCTTCCCTTGTCTATTTCACCTGGGTTACTAAAACATTTTCATTAGTTTTCGGTCCTTATCCTAACATCCTAAAGTAAGGAAAATTGACTCCCAACTCGGCCGTCTGTTTCAAGTATAGAATAATCGGACCTCTCTTCACGCAACTCACCACTACCATCACCACCTCACCATCACCACCACCACCTCACCACCACCATCACCACCTCACCATCACCACCACCACCACCACCTCACCACCACCATCACCACCTCACCATCACCATCACCACCTCACCACCATCATCACTACCTCACCACCACCATCACCACCACTATCACCACCATCACCACCTTACCATCACCACCACCACCTCACCACCACCATCACCACCTCACCACCACCACCATCACCACCACCACCATCACCACCTCACCATCACCACCACTATCACCACCATCACCACCTCACCACACGCCACTCTCACGACCTCGTATTGCTTGACCTGACTCGTTGACTTCAATATTTTTTAGCTGCAAATAATAACTATCTCTCTCTCTAACGCATCACTCTTTGTTATTTCTCG
>JACEEZ010016558.1:20000-27500 GCA_016584305.1 Chionoecetes opilio
TCGCTGATTACATGTTGGAACCCTCATATCAATTTTGATTTAAAGCAGAACCAAACATTAATCATTATTCAACATTTTGGTATGATAAGAAATACATGAAGTGTATATAGAAGTATGGGGCATCGTTTGTGTCATGACTTGGTAAGTGTGTTGTCTATATGTTACCTAAGGTGCTTCATCAAGAACCCAACATCAGCCTCCCTACTAGATCATTTCCTTTCGTACAGGGAGCGAATAGAGATTGATCATGTGAGAGCAGTGTAAAGTCTGACGGAGGGTGGCACTGTGCGGAGGGACATGTGAGACAGACACACAGGCAGGGACAGTAGTAACAGAGAGCTACAAAATCACTCCTCATCGAGCAGTAGTGTCTTTACTATTTAAATAACAATTGATGCCCATCTTCCAAAGGCAATTTTTTAGTATTTAGGATTTTGTATTGTGTATTTTTGTAGACGAGCTGCTCTGACTTGAGTGCCTGACATGTTTGGCAGAAGGTCTTTTGTATAGAACAAAAATTGTATTCCTTTTAAATCATAAATGAATGGAGCATTAATGTTTAAACAATTGTGATCTTGTATGCCTTGCTCCCTGCACAAACTCTCATACTGAGTTACAGGAGTATTGGTCTGGACAGAAAAGCTCCTTACCCTGTGTGCCTTTAACTAGCAATCTGTTTCCTGCATTCCTCTTAGTCACTTGCTCATAATTATGCTCCTCTTCTTTCACGTCTAGAGAGAGAGATAAGTATGATGAGCTCATTCAAGTAGGTGAACATAAATATAGTGATTGTTTTTATTTTTGTTTCTTATAAATTCTGGAATACTTTTTATCTCCCTGTTAAAAGATACTTTTTAGGTATATGTATCAAACTACCGTAATTCAGTTTTTCCTTTTTTTTCCCTTCATTTGCTTTCTGAAATACCGTCACTAATATGATAGTGAGGGGTAACAAAGCCTTTTCAAAGACCTAATACCATCATCTTTAGGACTACGTGTTGAGCCGCACTACATACAAGCTTTGATCATGATGTGCTTCATACATGATTTAAATACTTAAATACTTAAAGGCCCCTCTAGATAATGATGTATACCATGCATGTGCTACATAAGATTTCCTCCTCACAGTGTTATAGATAGTGGACTACACTACAATCAACTCCATTCAAGACTTTGGTTACATCTAGGTATGGTGTCTAGTCTAAATGATACTTTCAAAAACTATGCCAAGATGACTGCTCGGCCTTGTTTTTGTTATCAATTTAATTAATCACACATTAACTTTTCTTTTATATATGTTGAAGCAAATTATGAGAGATTGAAACTGGAAATCTTCCACATTTTTTCACTGTTGCTCCAGTTTTTGTCTGTGGTTAAGGACGTTTATTCAGATGCATGATTAATTCAGCTTTTTTTTCTTTTTTTCCTTAACCCTTAAACAACGGGTGGTATCCATTGAGGCTCTCCTGCTTATTACTGTAAGATTAAAATTCTCATTTCATGCATTCACTTGGGAGGTATCAGAGGATGTCTTTCAACTCTCAACTCTCCTCGCTCATCGCATGTTTCTGACTCACTACGTCGGCCCAGTGTTGACAATACGTAGTTGTCGTGGGGATGGCCGCTGGAATCTGGCCCCACGTGGAGCAGTGAGGCAAAGCGGAGCATTCTCAATACTTATCAAAAGCCTCAAGATGGGAAACTTTCTGACATTGTAACTGTGTTACTATTAGAAGGAAAAACTTTATATACACCGTTGTATTCAGCGGTTCAAACTCTACGCAACAAAAATTATTTGCACCATTATTGCAATACCTCAACCTACCCCGGCGTGTAAGGGTTAATGGCATTCATCTGCGAATGGGAACACCGCTTTAGTTTTAATTTACATTTTTGTGTATGTGAACAAGTTCTTTGGTCCTGGCACTTCTTGAATTTGTATTTTGCTATAAAGTTTGACACCTACTATCCCTTTTTTTTTTTTTTTTATTGATTTATGCTTTTTCATATCCCTGAATATATTCCCCAACAGATTGTAGACTTGTTTTGACATGACTTTCAATGTATTTCAGTCTTTTCATCATTTATGTCAGTTGCTACCACCGACTCCTTCCTTTGAGTCACTGAAAGAAGTCTTAGGCATACCTCTACATGAAGTAGTAGTAGGACTGACAAAACTAATGGTGAATGTAAGGATATTGATAAGTCAAAGAGTAGAGGAGACTGGAGGATCAAATACAGTCCATCTGTATGAAACATTTATTCAGTATCATTTTCCTGTAGACATCTTTCTGATTTACTTAATGGGACAACAACAATGCTGTCCAGTTGCTGTTGCCGTATAAGTTTTCATCACAGCCTTCCTTCTGCGGGGGAGCAATTTTCATTATAATGATAATGATTCTTACACATAAGAGTGTGTTCATTATTAAGCTATAATACTTGAGTTAATTATACTTCAAAATTAAGAGGAATAGGGAACCAAAAAGGATAGAATGCATAAAAGTAATGTACTTACTGTGCACATCTTGCAAGTTTCACTTTTGATCTCGTTAGGAAAATGGGTTATGAGCTTTCATTGGAGGTTGGAGTTTTCACAACATATGTACATCATCACTGAACACCCATGAAAGTAAAGGACCGCTATGGCAAAGAAGGATCCCTGCAATGTTCAGCTGATCTGACCCGTGATGACATGTGGACATGTGCCAGTAAGGAACTGATTGTATGTAGGGACTACCACACTGATGTGTCCCAAATGGCCGACTGACTGATGAAGCTGTCCGTGCCAGCCATTGTGAG
Organism: Chionoecetes opilio; assembly: GCA_016584305.1. NCBI lineage: Eukaryota > Metazoa > Arthropoda > Malacostraca > Decapoda > Majidae > Chionoecetes > Chionoecetes opilio. The sequence goes on from JACEEZ010016558.1 coordinate 22,803, forward strand.
GCACAACACACACACAGACAAGAACAGGTCATGTTGTTACTAACAGTCTCAGACTATCAGTCCTGTCAAGTAAGCTAACAACATTTGGTCACACTTGCCCTTGATATGGAGGTAATGTTTCGTAGAATTTTCTGTGCTGTAAATACCACTTGTTACTAAGACAAGAATATGTGTGTATGATAACACGGGACTTGTGATAATGGACGCAGATGTTAAGGACGGGGATATTTTAGGTTCATCGCGAAACTAGTGAATCACATAATCTTGAGTGACGTGGAATTTGCGAGACCACTGTACTGTGTATGGACAGGAGGGACTAGCCTTCTATCATGGTCACCCCTGGGAGGGAGCTTTGCATTACAAGTGTTAGAGTGTATTAGATTGAATTGGATTACTTGATTAATTTAATTTGGTGCCTACCACATTTAGGCAGATTGTAATTTCAAGGAGACTATTTTGATAGATATACTTTTATTAAGTAGAGGTATACCTAATGAATTCAAGGTTGTCTCACCAATCTTTGCCTTTAGTCATTTCAACCTAAAATTGATTGTCTTACATGCTTGTAAAACATTTTACTCACGAATTTATTCTATGATTTCAAACTCACTTTGCTGATGTTATTCCACAGGTCAACTTTCCAGTAGCTGTATAATTGCTGTCCAAAGAATGGGTTCATTGTATTGTATAATGTTCAGAGATGAGTGTTAGACTCCTGGCACACATTGTGGTGCACACAGCTGCATAATGTTGATGAAGCACAAAGCACCCGCCACAAAGCCACAGTAGACAGCCTGACTCACCAAACTGCTGTTTATTCAAAATTACATGTTTCACCTTCCCAGGTTTTCTAAATAAGATCAACTCTTAGTTGATATCTGTAAGATAAGGCCCCATATTTGACAACATTTGACTGCATTTTATTTTTCCCCCATAGTTGTATGGGCTTATTTGTCATGTTGCTTCTGTGGCTTCCAGACTGGCATGGACAGTGATGATGATGAGGAGCGCAGCAGTGGTTGTGGGGGCGGCAAGAACATGGCCATGCCCATGTGTGCCCGTGGTGCATCTCCCCCATCCTCTGTTTACCGAAAGGTAGTTCAAGAATCCTACTACGACACAAGTGACAGCATGAAGCAACTGACCAAAACTGCATATAGTTATGGGTAAGTGTAGACTTTACATTGAGATTTTTGTGAGTTGGTCTATAAGTATCTGATGAACTTATGCTACAATTTATTTTCTAAAAGTTGATGACATGACTTAAAAAATTGTGATGGGTGACAGCTTTAGTCTTAGTTATGAGCTTGGAATGGATCATCCATAAATACATGTGTTTCATTGTATGCTAGAAAAAATAAATGTCATTACAAACATAGTCCTGGAGTCAATAAAGTTTGTGGTAGCATCCTTGACTATAAATCTGTAATGCTAAAAAGAACTTTATAAAGATTTAATAGATGGGATGATTGATAATTATTTTTTACTTTTAACCCCTTCACACCCAGATCTTTCCTTTGCTATCAAAAATTGTTTGTTTTTAGCCATGAAAATTACGAAAAGTAATTGAATATACCAAATTAGTTAGTCGACAAGGATACTAAATAAGTCATATCTATAAAATATTGCTTATATTCACTAAGAATCATCTAATGGTACCCAAATTACAATGAAAATTACGTTCTGGGCCTCAAGGGGTTAAACTTATATTTGGTTTCTCATCTTCTAGCACATTACCGAGAATCCACAGCCACAAGTCAGCCAGTTTGCCAGCCCGAGGGAGGGACGCCGAGTCTCCCCCGGTGCTGGACGTGCTGCGGGTGCAGCCGGAAGACCTGGCAACACAGATCACTCAGATGGACTTCCCAGTATTCAAGTACGTCCCAGTGTTGCCAGTACACAGAGTTGTCATCGGGCCGTGGAAATCCGGTGGAAAACTGGCACACAAATAGGGTGGTAAATGATTGGAATGGACTCAGTAGACAGGTAGTTAGTGCGGAGTCATTAGAGAGCTTTAAAGTGAGGCTAGATAAATTCATGGATGGGGATGAAAGGTGGATGTACACACAACCCTCGTTTTCCCGGACCTCCATTTCCCGGATATCGGATTTGCCGGACAAAATCCGAGGTCCGGGGATATGTCAGAGTCCCGGACAAATGCCTGGTCCAGTCAGTAAATTGACAAAGTTGTCCGGCGGTCCGAGCGTCTCCTGTCACCCCTGGTCAGTGTCCGCGCCTCCCGCCAGGTGGCAGCATGCTCAGCGGTCGTATTGTTTACATTTGGGCACGCGACACTCACGGTTCACCTGCACAACCTCCGTCAGTCCCCTGACCCCCACTGCCCGTGGTGCAGGAACATATCTGATACTATTGAACACTTTCTGCTGCCTCCCGCCAGGTGGCAGCATGCTCAGCGGTCGTATTGTTTACATTTGGGCACACGACACTCACGTTTCACCTGCACAGCCTCCGTTAGTCCCCTGACCCCCACTGCCCCTGGTGTAGGAACGTCTCTTGAGACTATTGAACACTTTCTGCTGCCTCCCGCCAGGTGGCAGCATGCTCAGCGGTCGTATTGTTTACATTTGGGCACACGACACTCACGGTTCACCTGCATCGCCTCCGTTAGTCCCCTGACCCCCACTGCCCCAGGTGCAAGAACGTCTCTTAAGACTATTGAACACTTTCTGCTGCCTCCCGCCAGGTGGCAGCATGCTCAGCGGACGTAAATGTCCACTGAGCATGTAGTAGTTGATATTGGCGGTTGCCAGACAGTAAATACTAGAGTAGGATAAACGTCCGGGGGTGGGTAATGGCCTCGGATTGTTGCGATTCCCGGACTTTTGCGGTTCCCGGACCAGTGCTCCCCCCTATTAGTTCGGGAAAACGAGGTTTGTGTGTAGGTAGTGTTAAGTAGCAGGAACTACCTCGTGTAGGTCTCACGGCCTCTTGTAACTTCCTTATTTTCTTATGTTCTTATGTAAGCCCAACACTAGCATGATGAAGTACTGAGAAAAGGGGTCTTACGTATATGTTATTTGTGGCTATCATTAAGAAAGTGACAAATTACCGTAGTTAATTGTGTTAACTATATGTACAGTACCCACCCGAGTTTCGCGCTTGCTTTATTCCCAAGGCATAGTGCTAAACTCGAGGATTGCGAAACTCGGGTATTGAAAACCCTGTAAAAATGCTTATTTAGTCCGGTGCGAGGCGTAGTACACTATATTTTACGGCTTATAAGACTCCCGTTTTCCCCCAAAAATACCCTGAAAAATACTAATGGTCTTCCAAGACGAATGTTGTAGTACTTCCTCAGTACTCAGTACCTCAGTACTTACCTGTTACAAGTATTTCAAATACCATAAGACATTCACAATCAACTACGTAATCTGTCCTCACGCTGGTATCTTTATATTCCCCCTTTTGGCGGCAGATTGCCGTGATTGCTGCCGACAGCGCCATCTATCGTCTGCTAGTGTTGATGTATCATTTACCACTATAGGCTGTCACACGTATCTTAAGCTCTTTTCAGTCCTGGAAATTATCACCTATGGCGAATTCATCAAAACTATTTACTAATATTATCACATACAAGCTAAAAGTTATACGATACGCCAAAAAAAATGGAAACAGACCAACAGAAAGACACTTTTGGATCACCGCTGGGAGAAGCGGTGATCGAGTGGTCCGCGCCGAGCACATGGCTGGCCGACAGACGACAGTGGCCGTGCGGTGATGTAAACAAAGGGCATTACCTCCCCTGTAAACGCGGTACACTCACGCTTACTAATCTCTTTTTTGAGGGCTAGGAAAGTGATTGATGGTGTTCATCTGTCAGACTATGTCCTCCGGATGTTGGACTCTGGATCTATTCCTCGTTACATTGAAAAATGTAAGGAAATAGGGAATATAGATGCACATAACATACCGCGGCACAAATGGAAGGACATCACTGACTGCTTGGTGGCGATCCTCCAGGCTTACTACGCCAGTGATATATACCACTACCTTGTGAGCTTGAAAAGTATATTCAATCACTCTACCCATGTCTACAATTCTTAAAGACTTAGTCCTGCAGTTTAATACACAGCTTAAGCGGCTATTACACGGGCACTATTCTGCTCAGTGAGCAGATTTCACTGAGCAGTTTTGAGGATTTTGCTCAACCAAAGCCTGTTTGATTGAGCAAAGAGGGAAGTACTTTGAAGCTATTTTTGCTCGTCATTTCAGTGAGCAAAAACGTTTTCTGTTATAAAGGGCCGAAATTAGTGGATGACTATATTATTTATTGCAAGATCTTTTTCTTCTAAAACTCAAAAAGACATCTACATGCCTGCTGACTGGACAGACGAGATGGAAAGCTTACTGATTGACTTAGTTCAGGCACATCCTACAATATGGAACATATATAGCCCTTTATTTGTTAAAAAAAACATTAAAAAAGAAAACATACACCCTCAATACCTAAGAAGCCTGACCTTCCAAGTCATTTATTTACGGTGATACACAGGCGACAGGTGTGTTGCGAGGCCGTACAGGCGTGTAGTGACAGGTGTGGTGTATATGGTAAAGCGAGAGAGGCCAAGAGTGCAGTGTTAGCACCCGAGTGTGTGTGTCTGACCTAAAGAGCGAACGTCTAGTTCTCGTCCACTATAACGGCGTCAGCCCCGTACCGCCACGGCCACGGGTACGGCG
>JACEEZ010016558.1:32500-68614 GCA_016584305.1 Chionoecetes opilio
TTCAGCACGTGCAAGCATATCTTGCCTCCGTCAGATACATCGAAGAACTTCAGAAGTTTGTGGAAGATGATCACTACAAGTATGTTGGTTGTGCATGTGTACACACTTGAGCCCCTCATGCCCTGGTGCCAACATGTGCTCAGGAGGGTTTTTTTTATGCCTGGTGCAATTTTTATTATTTATTTATTTTTTCCCCCAATTTTCTACTATTAATGTACAGCGAAACTCTTAACGCTACATGCCTAATTTAGGTACTGTTGGAGTGTACTTAGGTAGAACCAGCTGATGATTGATGTTCAATTGTCTGCCTCGGACCTGTGTGTCAGGTAGCAGAGTGGCAAGTTGGAGAAGTAAAGGGCATCATGGGGCATTATATAATGACAGCCAACCGGAGGCATATGCCCGTTTTCTGGAAGACTATGTGGCGTTTACTCTTGAACACGCCAGGTTACGTTAGGTTACGGTTAGGGTAGGTTCGGTTTTCCTGGATTCTACGAGGTAACTTTGCGTGGGAATCACAATGAGTGTATTTTAGAGAATGTCCTATGGTTAGTTTCGGAGCTACAGCCAAGCGTCTTTACTCGTAAACAACATACTCACATAGAGAACGGGAACATGCCAACCGGAGAGCCAGCCCAGCATCATACTGACAGCTGAACATAAGGGATTAATATGAAAACTCGTGTATAATGTGAAAACCTTAAGCTTGGAATGCACCTTATTACACTCTTTAGCCTTCTTGCGTTTATCATAACCATTCAAATTCCAAAAGATATTTTATAATAGTAGGGAAAGTGTAAATCTTAACTTTTATGTCCTAGTGTCTTAAGTCTCTTTATTATATAACTCTACTTTAAATGCTCTGTGGTATGCCTGCAGCCTTGAAATGATGCATTGTTCCCTCCTTCAGGTTGTCTTTACAGTTAGAACCCAACACCCCGAGCAGCAGCAACAGTGCAAGCAAGGACAGTGTGTTTGATGCTGCGGGAGGGATCAGCTCTCTCAACGTGTCACCTTCCTCCCGCGTGGGTGTAGGCCGACCCCCTGCACCTCCGCCCACATACTCCTGCCCGGCGCACGGCTCACAGACCAAGTTTGTCCCAACACACCGGAAAGCTCGGAGTCTAGGAACAAAGTGAGTTGAACCTTAACATTTATCTCCTTGGTCTTTTATATACACATAGCCAAACTTTTTTTTATGGTTGCCTCACTGCAATGTTTGAATTTTTGGAAAAATATTTTAATCTAAAATTTCTGTTGATTGCACCCTTCACAATATTTTTGTTATTTGTGGAGCTTTTGAGCTATACATACACTTTTTATTATTGGATATTTTCATAAATATAATCATGTTTTACTTACTGTGTGATTTCTTCATTAAACAATGATATGGCTGCCAGTGTGGTGTCTCACTTATTTTGTTTGTTTAGTGTAAGGATTGATTTTTGTTATGTGCGCTTCCCTGTTCATGTATTGCAAGTGAGCATTCCCCTTTTTGCCATTCTAGCATACAGTATAGTCAACCAGGCTTGGTATTACAAATGGCAAGTGCCCAATTGTGATTAAGAGGGGCAAATGGGCTGAATTGGTTGTCAGTTAATGATTATTCACCAAGATCTTCCTTGTACCAAAACGACAGAGCTGGGAAAGCAATCAGTGTAATAGTAGACAAACAGCTAACTGCTTTGAAGTAAATTAAGGCACCAGTTTGCCCACATTTGCTAAGATTAATTATTCCTGTCACAATACCCTGCCACTCATGCTGCAAACTCCCCCTCATCCCAAACATTGCTGCCATGCTAGATTTCGGAGTATGAGTCTCCCACGCAATCTCCACCGCTCCGAGCCCCAAACTCAAGGGGTTGACCGCTTCGGGTGAGTCCTGCACTAGTGCTTAAACTTGAGTTGGTTTATTTATTTTTATTTCCCTCCTTATTCATTGTTTTGCAACATTTTAAAGACATGCTACTGATGCCATCCCCAACCTTTCCCCACAACCAACATCCTTGTTAGAATGTTTGTTTACTCTTTCATTTGAGTATTCATGTGACTCATTCAACACTCAGACGAATCACTCCTCTGAATTGGGCACCGGCACTACCCTGGCTTGGATGTGTTGTGGATGTGAATGTGAATGTGGAGTCTTTCTGTGATGATGTATTGCACTTGCTTCTACACCCTGCTTTTGTGGACTTTGTATCATGATGGCATTGGATTGCTGAGGACCCTTACGTGGATAGAAGCATGGTTGTGCGTCATGAGTTCTGTAGGTTTGAATATGGCAGAGTATTTTTGGTTATTTTAATGTGATTTGAAGACAGGGAGACAGAACATGGCAAGCTTAACTAGATTTATGACTCTGTACACACCTCTAAACAACTACACTCTCCTCTCTTCTCATGATTTCTATTGTAGAATTTTTTTCAGAAATTCAGATTACTATTTTTGTGTATCATAATGCAAACGTCCAGAATCTGCAATGTTTATGTCTTATTGCTCTGTATTGCTGCTTATTCTGCTGTATTATGCTTGTCTAAAAAATAGCGCTTAAAAGGTGGGTCTTAGCTCCTTACAGAAAACGGATTTATGTACATACTTGATTTTTCATTTATTTTTTTCTTCTAATTGGATACATGCTGATATGAAAATGTCAGCGATGTGTGTCTAGTAGTTCATACAATATGTAAAAAGATCATGAGAAATCACAATGTTTAGTTGATTTTTTATCAATTTTATAGTTTTATGAAATTTAATTAGATTTTTTTTCATTGTTTTGGAAAGGTAAAGACTACAAGAAGTAAGTACTTGTAAGGTTGAGAAAATAACTAGCATTCTCATCGTGTGCACACAGTATTGATTAATGTTAGAGACAAATTCTTGATTTTCAAGTCAGTTTGTATAACAATGTCATTACAAACTTGCAAAAACTTTCCTCCAAGAATGTCTAATCTTCATCCTGACAAAAGCAAATCTCATGATTTGGAAAGCTGAATGATTACAAATACAAATTCAAAAATATGTTATCATTGATATGTACAGGAACACCCCAGATATACAGTCAGTATTTAACTATCTGGAAATCTCAAACCTCCAGAATTTGTTGAAAGAGAAAATAATACATTCTAAATCATGACAATTTGAAATTGGCACCAGGCAAGCAGTGGGTTCCCTAGTCTCACTGTAGTTTCATTTTCCCTCACTGGCGATGCTGTGTGTGTGTCGCCACCATTTGTATAAACAACCAGTTCGCTTAGCTTTGAGTGGTTCTGCCGGTGTATCCATATTGCTTCCTTAATTATGAGCCTTGTCCAAGGTGCCAGCCAAACGTAAACATGTGTTTATGTATAACACTGAGACAGAAAATGGATAGTATAGTACATAGGTAAACATCTGGACAAGGGTGAGAGTAAGCATAATTTTCCTATTTTACTTTGGTTACTGCTAAAAATAGAATCTTTTTAAGAGTAGTACCACTCAACCAAGCAGAAAATCCAGCTATCCAGAATACACAATTTTCCATGGATGCCGGACAGCTGGGGTCTTACTGTATGTAGTAAATGTTGCTGTAGTATGCACTTTTATTGTGATTGTTTTAATTATGTTACTTTATGTTATACTATATTCTTGTAATTATCTAGTATATTCAGATGATGTATATTCTTAAAACATCTTGAGGCAAATACTACACAGTACCCTCCAGAGTTTCACGCTAGCCGAGTTTTGCGATCCTAGAGTTTCGCGCCGAGTCTTAAATTCTTACCATCCCGACTTTCGCGCATTATCTCCCCGAGTTTCGCACTGCTTCGTACACGTACGGGACACATCTTCCTACCGTTGGCGTTACGCGCGCTGCCTTAGACCAGGGTTGCCAGGTGGGCGATTTTTCTGCCAAATTCATGAAATTTGGCCGTGAACAGTTTTGTTTGGCTGTAGAAAAAGGGAACTTTAGTAATTTGAAGGCTGTGCTAGCGGACCATGTAATGTTGCAGAGTGAGCAAAGGAAGTGTCAATGATTTTCAGTTTTTTTTTTTTTTTTTTTTTTTTTTTTTTTTTTTTTTTTATATATTATATATATTATTATATATTATTATTATTATTATTATTATAATAGTTTCCAATAAAGTTTGTATCCCATTTTTTTGTCTTTACAGGAGCATTCTTCCCTTACCGTATTATACAGCTTATAAGACACTTTTTCCCCTAAAATATACCCTGAAAAATACTCATGTATCTTCCAAGACGAATATTGTAGTACTTCCTCAGTACTCAGTATCTCAGTACTTACCTATACAAGTATTTTGAATACATTCAAATCAACTAATCTGTCCTCACGCTGTGATGCTTACGTTCCGCCTCGGAGGCTTGGCGCCAACAGCGCCAACTATCGTCTGCTAGTGTTGATGTATCATTTACCACCAGGCTGTCACACGTATCACAAGCTCTTTTCAGTTCTGGAAATTATCACCCATGGCAAATTCATCAAAACAATTTACTTATACTATCGCATACAAGCTAAAAGTTGTACGATACGCCAAAGAACATGGGAACAGAGCAACAGGAAGACATTTCGGACTGCCGCCTACCGAGAAAATCGGTAGATTTTATTACTGCCTACCGGTAGAAATCTGTTTATTATTATTTTTTTTTCTTCAAAATTCTTTCCAAAATCAGGGTGCGTCTTATAAGCCGTAAAATACGGTATATTGCAACACAACGAACAATTTTAATATTTTTAGACGGCAAGGTAATAAAGTGGGAAAAACTTCTTCACCAACCAGAATAAATAAGCATTTTTTCTGTGTTTTCAATACCCCGAGTTTCGCGATCCTCAAGTTTAGCGCCATGCCTTTGGAAGAAAGCAAGCGCGAAACTCTGGAGGGTACTGTAGTAATGTGACCTTTTACATACAGTATGCTCACAATGATACGAGCAAGCATGATTATCAGAGCCTGTGTACTTGTATAGCGAAGCCATATATTGAAGGTTTTATACATGGGCTGAATGAGGATGTTCCTTGAGCACCGACAACACTGATTCTTGAATGTCAGGCTCATTTTCTGATAAATATAGACTTACAGATCAACAAAAACGGAAAGAAAATGGAATATTGAGTGATGTAAATGCTCTATAGACAAAAAAGAATAAGTAAATAGATATTTACGATGAAAAACTTGCAGTACTAGACTCTTGGTCCCCTATTAGCTCTAGCAGCTGACTCACCTTACAGGATTCATCTCTGCTCTGCTTGCATACAGAAATTATCTAAAAATATAAATCAAGGGGTCTATTCACATTATATATTCTTAAAATAGAAATCAATGGGTTTATTCACACTATGCATTCTATTTATCATTCTTCTTTCTTGGGGCTTTCATTTGTACAGATCAGATACATATGGAAGAATTTCTGACGAACATTACGTATACAGAAAATTCCGTAACTTCACTACTCTGTTTGGTCTCTAACATGTAGTGGTAACATTGTGTTTACATCATGTCACCGGTTCTGACGGTGAACATGAGTTATGCGCAGCTGATAGAACTGGTCAGAGGCTTCACGGAGCTACAGACATGACCAACAGAAAATATAAAATATAACTGCACCAAGCTGCTTTTTGAGGCACCATAATGCCACAGCTAATTGAGAGAGAGAGAGAGATCACACACTGTTGTAAATCATTAAAGATATGTGTATTTGTGAGTACATATAGTTTTAGTGAGGTATATAACTTTATGCGGGCACACATACACATTGATACATTATGAAAATTTGATTTGAAAAATGTGTGGATAACTTAGGCCAATAAAATGACATGAAAATAACAAATGCGGCAAGAGGATGCATGTGAGGGAAAGAAGTGTGAATGTGTGTTAAAAAAATAGCAGAAGATTCTATAAAGATATACTTTTTCCTCCTATAAAATTTTATTTTTGTCATAAGATTAAATAGTTGTAAAATCTGATAACTTGTGTAAAACTAATGATTTTTGTGAAATTTAATTTTATATAGAAACATTTATCAAGTTTTCGAGGGACCATTTTATATACTTATGATATGTATTAAAAATGTGATTTTTATGAAGGAGCTGCTCTGGGTTTTGAGGCAACCCACATGTTTGAGACAGTTTTTATATATGAAAAAATTGAAATGTTCCCATGGAGTGAGATATCAGGCTTTGAAGAAAAAAAATGTTTTGAGCCAAGTCATTGTCAATACTAATCCTTGAATGACTTGTAGTGCTGTGCTAACCCCACTCATCTCTTCCACAGTCATCCAGGTCAAAGTTTACAGACACTGTGTGACAGGTGGACGTCTTGCAGCGGTATTCACATGTATCTCAGCCAGATGTAGGAAACACCACTGTTATCACACACACAGACACTGGATAGACAGAATTGTAATTAAAGAAAAAAAAAATTATCATGAATGCCACATGTTAAAGTTTTGAAGTTATTACTTATTTATTGTTTGCAACAAAAATAGTCACATGCTGATTTACATCATGTTGATGTTCACTGTGTTATTGTCATCAGTGACTTCTTCAAATGATTGACAAAATGCGCAAAAAGAATGTTTAAGGAAAAACAAAGCATTTATTAAAGAAACGCTAAAAGCGGTTTACATAGCTTTCTATAATTTCACATTTGGTTGCATCCACGTTGTAATGGGATCCGAGATGCCTGGTGTTGTGCCGTGGGAACTCTTGAGGCTCCACTATGATGGGATGCAACTGTTGAATATCAATTGCCTTTTTTTGCAATCCTAATATTGTAAATATGAAGCATTAAACACCATCTGTCATACTTTTTATGGTTACTTTATGAATTTCACATTGATTCATATATGTTCATATGAATGCTTCAACAAAATTGTCAGAAAATCTGTGGTTCAGGCTGTGGCCACAGAGATGCTGCTGTGGTGCAGTGAATGTGGTACATAGTTACCATTGAACTGTGTTCAAATGTAAAGTACAACTTGTCTGGAAATGCTGAAAAAATTAATGCAATATTGATAGTTTCATATAGGTGTTGTGTGAATTTTTTATTTACGTGCGAAAAGGTGTGATGATTAAAAAGAAAATTCTGTATATCCAGTAACAAAATTTAAAAAGCTGCACATCTTGTTGTCTTCACGTTTTTGACCACACACTCACTCACGCCTTGTTCACAGTAGTCCCACGTCTTCCTTGTGCCTTGCGTTTGTCATCATATGAATTTTAAGTGTTTGATTTTTATAGAAAACATAATGCACATTGTAATCTAGTATATTCAGTGTATATAACAATTAAGAATTGTGATCAACAAAACCAGAGCACAGCTTCATTTTCACAGTAACTTGGAAGAAATTTCCTTATTCACAGTGTTAACATGGAGCTATGCTTGTGCTCATATGTACCTAAAATGCTGGCCTACTTGCTACCACCGTTCTCTAAGCAAAATCTCTATGCACAATGCAATGCTTGTATCTATCAACGATTCTTCATTTTTAATCCGTTTTTTTTGGCTACATATACGTATCTCTTTTTTTATAACTTTCTCATGTTCACTTTCCTCCAAAGGCAAGCCATCATACTGAACTACTCTATCACATTCAACCATGTAATGATTCACATTGTCTTCATCATGTTTTGTGCTGCATCTTTCAAACACAGTATAATAAGAGCCGTCTAAGTCTACATAATAGGGGCTCCACCCACTTAAACATGAGAATTTCCAACTTTGAGAAATCAACCTTAAGTGTAACTTGAAAATACAGTACTAGAAAAATATTTGCTGTAACATTCACCAGTTTCCAGTCACAAGAATGGAGTCTTCCTAGCACAGGGGCCTTGTGGTGGGATGTAGAAGATGTACTGTACACTGTACAGGTGTCGGGGGGCTCAAGATTGCATTATCACACACTACTGTACAGGTATATCACTTTAAAAAAATCCTTACAGTTCTTTACTGTGCCTTGAATTTTGTAAACACTTTAATACACTTTAATACACTTACAGGCCTGGAATATTACTGAAGTACTACTGAATTTTGACACTATTCTGTGAATTCATTTTTTTCCCTTTATGATTTTTAAGTAAAAATTACATAAAATTCAGACTTTTTTTTTTTTATACTCTACTTCAATTTATTTAAGTTCTTGTCTTCATGTTTTATCATGTACGTACTTTTCTATTGACTAGACAGTTTATTTAAATTCTGTCTTTTTCAGCATGTGTCATACATAACACCAGAATCATTATGTTTAATCTGACTCCAATTTATCATGAGAAGTCAATTGAAAAAAATATAAAAAAGTATGTATTTTGAAGATATTTTAAGAAATGGTCATGGAAAACAAAAACAGAAAAAACTTTTGGATTATATTGGAATACTTCATCGTCCAAATTCAAGCCATCAACTCAGAATGAAGCTTCACTTTTTGTCACATTTTTTAGAGCATCATTCTTGCCCACATTGGCCTTTTTGTATCCCCCGAGATAACCAACAAGTGGTGAAAGAGGGAATCAAGGGGCGTGTAACATACAGTAAAGAATGCCAGCTGTTACAGGTGTTGGAACTGCAGCATACTTTCTGACACTACTCATACTTCATTACACAGACAATCACACGGTACTCTTACTTCATTACACTGACAATCACACTGGACTCATACTTCATTACACTGACAATCACACTGTACTCATACTTCATTACACAGACAACACACTACTCATACTTCATTACACTGACAATCACACTGTACTCATACTTCATTACACTGACAATCACACTGTACTCATACTTCATTACACTGACAATCACACTGTACTCATACTTCATTACACTGACAATCACACTGTACTCATACTTCATTACACAGACAATCACACTGTACTCATACTTCATTACACAGACAATCACACTGTACTCATACTTCATTACACTGACAATCACACTGTACTCATACTTCATTACACTGACAATCACACTGTACTCATACTTCATTACACTGACAATCACACTGTACTCATACTTCATTACACTGACAATCACACTGTACTCATACTTCATTACACTGACAATCACACTGTACTCATACTTCATTACACTGACAATCACACTGTACTCATACTTCATTACACAGACAATCACACTGTACTCATACTTCATTACACTGACAATCACACTGTACTCATACTTCATTACACAGACAATCACACTGTACTCATACTTCATTACACAGACAATCACACTGTACTCATACTTCATTACACAGACAATCACACTGTACTCATACTTCATTACACTGACAATCACACTGTACTCATACTTCATTACACTGACAATCACACTGTACTCATACTTCATTACACAGACAATCACACTGTACTCATACTTCATTACACATTTACACTGACAATCACACTGTACTCATACTTCATTACACAGACAATCACACTGTACTCATACTTCATTACACTGACAATCACACTGTACTCATACTTCATTACACAGACAATCACACTGTACTCATACTTCATTACACTGACAATCACACTGTACTCATACTTCATTACACTGACAATCACACTGTACTCATACTTCATTACACAGACAATCACACTGTACTCATACTTCATTACACAGACAATCACACTGTACTCATACTTCATTACACAGACAATCACACTGTACTCATACTTCATTACACAGACAATCACACTGTACTCATACTTCATTACACAGACAATCACACTGTACTCATACTTCATTACACAGACAATCACACTGTACTCATACTTCATTACCGAATCACTACTTCTACACAGACAATCACACTGTACTCATACTTCATTACACAGACAATCACACTGTACTCATACTTCATTAAAACAGACAATTCACACTGTACTCATACTTCATTACACTGACAATCACACTGTACTCACTTATTAACTACTCCTACCATTATCACAGACAATCACACTGTACTCATACTTCATTACACAGACAATCACACTGTACTCATACTTCATTACAGACATCAATTAACCAAACTGACAATCACACTGTACTCATACTTCATTACACTGACAATCACACTGTACTCATACTTCATTACACGACAATCACACTGTACTCATATCTAACAGACAATCACACTGTACTCATACTTCATTACACGCATCACACTACTCATACTTCATTACACGACAATCACACTGTATCATACTTACACATTTACACAGACAATCACACTGTACTCATACCATTCAGACATCACACTTCTCATACTTCTACACGACAATCACACTGTACTCATACTCATTCAATTTACACAGACAATCACACTGTACTCATACTTCATTACACATGACAATCACACTGTACTCATACTTCATTACACTGACAATCACACTGTACTCATACTTCATTACACTGACAATCACACTGTACTCATACTTCATTACACAGACAATCACACTGTACTCATACTTCATTACACTGACAATCACACTGTACTCATACTTCATTACACTGACAATCACACTGTACTCATACTTCATTACACTGACAATCACACTGTACTCATACTTAAATTACACTTCATACAAATCACACTGTACTACTCATTACTTCATTACACTGACTCATACTCATTACTGACAATAACTTCCATACTTCACACAGACAATCACACTGTACTCATACTTCATTACACTGACAATCACACTGTACTCATACTTCATTACACTGACAATCACACTGTACTCATACTTCATTACACTGACAATCACACTGTACTCATACTTCATTACACTGACAATCACACTGTACTCATACTTCATTACACAGACAATCACACTGTACTCATACTTCATTACACAGACAATCACACTGTACTCATACTTCATTACACTGACAATCACACTGTACTCATACTTCATTACACAGACAATCACACTGTACTCATACTTCATTACACCAATACACTGTACATCTTCAACATGACAATCACACTGTACTCATACTTCATTACACGACAATCACACTGTACTCATACTTCATTACACTGACAATCACACTGTACTCATACTTCATTACACGACAATCACACTGTACTCATACTTCATTACACAGACAATCACACTGTACTCATACTTCATTACATGACAATCACACTACTCATACTTCATTACACAGACAATCACACTGTACTCATACTTCATTACACAGACAATCACACTGTACTCATACTTCATTACACAGACAATCACACTGTTCATACTTCATTACAAGACAATCACACTGTACTCATACTTCATTACACAGACAATCACACTGTACTCATACTTCATTACATGACAATCACACTGTACTCATACTTCATTACACTGACAATCACCGACTCTCTCATACTCATACTGTCTCATATTACACAGACAATCACACTGTACTCATACTTCATTACACAGACAATCACACTGTACTCATACTTCATTACACTGACAATCACACTGTACTCATACTTCATTACAGTGACAATCACACTACTCATACTTCATTACACAGACAATCACACTGTACTCATACTTCATTACACAGACAATCACACTGTACTCATACTTCATTACACAGACAATCACACTGTACTCATACTTCATTACACAGACAATCACACTGTACTCATACTTCATTACACTGACAATCACACTGTACTCATACTTCATTACCAGAGCTGGGCGCGCAATTTTTTTTCCTTAGTCCGCAAAGCGCAAATTTTCGTGATCGAGTCCGCAAAGCGCAAAAGCGCAAAATTTTTGAAAAAAGGCGGAGCGCAAGCGCAAAAGCGCAAATTTCTAGCGCAAAAAAAAAACTAGACCGCAAATAAAAAAAAATAAAGCGCAAACATAAAAGTTAAAGCGCAAACCTAATTTTTTAGTCTGCACACTGAAAAATTCTATGTTAAATTAATATAAAGTGTATAAATGATTAAAAGATTGAATGTTTACAGTATTTGAAGCATTTATTGAACACAAGTTTATATAAAAAATAAGATAATACTGTCAAAACAACACAAAATAGTTGAAAAATGAAAATACACAATACTAATATTAGTCCTCCTCGTCACTGTCCTCCAGCTCCCACCGACCCTTGAGGAGGTTCATGTTACCCTTGAGGAACACCAGCTTCTCCAAGTTCTTGGCCGTCAGACTCGATCGCTTCGGCCTCATGACGTCTGAGCCCATGCTGAACATGAGCCCATGCTCTTTTCTGCAGCGTTTTTAAAATAAAAAGTACACCTTAAATATAAAGGCTATATTTGACGTATCTTTTAATTTTTTGATTTTACGTCATTTGAGTTTCTCGGCAAAGTTTTTCTGCTAAGTTTGCGCATTTGCGGACTTATAAAATATGGAGAGCGCAAACTCCAAAAGCGCAAATTTTCGGCGTTTTGCGCAAAGCGCAAATATTTTATATGGAGCGCAAATTGCGCATTTGCGCTTTCGTTTGCGCTCCGCCCAGCTCTGTTCATTACACTGACAATCACACTGTACTCATACTTCATTACACTGAAAATCACACTGTACTCATACTTCATTACACTGACCATCAGGAATCAACCATACTTGTTTAGCCAGTGACGCAAGCATGAACAGGGGAAGGCACACAGGCAATCAAAGTGACCTTCATAAAGAGCATGTGTGATCATAAATACCCAGGGCAGCACAGCTTTTGCCGGCACAGCATGTTATGATGCACACAGTGGGCAATGATTTATTCTCGATGTTAATCACCTTGTCAAAAAAAGATGAAACGGCTCTTGGGTTAATTCTGCTAATCATACGGATAGGTTTTCTACAACCCTTAACCCCTTCACACCCAGATCTTTCCTTTGCTATTAAAAGATCGTATGTTGTTGAGCCATAAAATTAAGAAAAGTAACTGAATATACCAAATTAGTTAGTCGACAAGGATACTAATCAGGTCATATCTAGAAAATATTGCTTATATGCACTAAAACTCGTCTAAAATGGTACCCAAATTACAATGGAAATTACGTTCTGGGCGTGAAGGGGTTAAGATCAAGTTTAGTTATGTTAATTTATATACCTATTTCTGTATGTAAGCATTTTTTTCCCTTCCATATTTCAACTTTGTCTCATGTATTACAAGAGGGTATGAGTTAACCAATACAGTATGATAGACCTGCCTAGCTACAAACCATCTCACGGAAGGTAATAGGTGGTCTCCTCATACTTATAGATCTGGTAAAGAAAAAAAGAAAAGAAAGGCGAAAGTTTTTATAAGTGTTGTATTAAAAGGTCAGGGATATTGGGTTGCATTTTAATTTTTTCACTAACTTTTAAATTGCTTGGTTTTAAGGTGGCTTTTATTTCTTTAACAGCATATTCAAAGGCTGCACTGGTACAAGTGAAGGAATGCGCTGCGACTCTGTAAATAGTCTTGGGAGCCACGAGCCAGGGTGTCCTTCAGCTCAGGGATCCCATGGTTCCAGACACCTCTTGGATGACTCTGAGCTAGACCCTCCTCCTCCTCCTCAGCATGACTGCACCTCACCCCCTTCACACACACTCACTCGCACTTGGTAAGACTCATACTGTGTGTGGTTTTTGTGCCATGAAAAAAATATACAACAAGCATATCTTGATAGATTCAGGGATCTCATGAGTTCTGCACCTGCTATCTTCTAGGCAACTGGCACTCAACTACTGAATCATAGAATTCTAGAAATATGCTTACATGTTGAAAGTGTTTTTATTTATACGGGCAGTCATGGCAGAGTTTCCTTTATTTTTTTGCCATGCCCTTCAGTTCCATATCAACTACAGACATTTGGAAACATCACGAATGATAATAGACATTTATTTGAAATACATGTATGCATTGTTAACAGTTTTTCTTATTAGACTAACCATTGATGTAGATGACAAGAATAACGTTCACTAGAATATGAGGTGGTTTGCTCAGTAATGGGCGCTGTGTTGCAGTTAAGCTACCACCTTTAGGCCTAAACCCCATGTTTATGTATTGTGCTATGCATATTACATTGTGGGTATTGATCAGAACCACTGAAATACATTGTTTGCTGGATAGTGCATTTACTGCTTATTAGTAGTCAAGTGCACTATTTACATTCTGTGCAGTTGAGTGAGAATATATTTATTTCATACGTGATAATGCTGATAAGAAAAGAAAAAGCTGGTGGGCCTAGTTTTGACTTGTCAAGTCAAAGCTAATCAAAAGAAAGGAAAGCTATTAACAGTGAGAGAGAGAGAAAGAGAGAGTATGCCATGTTTTCAGTATAATTTTCACAAATCTTCGTGCTGCTAATTTTACATTTTTTATGTAGGTCAGGTTTGTCCTCTGACTCTGACACAGAGTTTGAGTTGAGTGGGGAGGACTGTGGTGTGCAGGGACCACTGAGGCGCAAGACTGTCATCAAGGACGGCCGCCGACCAGCGGTGTCTGCCTGGCATAGATACTGGGTGAGTCTGTACACATGTACTACATAACAAAGGTCTTAAGCTCCTTTGTTTAAATTTTCACACTCTCCTCCAGTTTGATATATTTCTGACTTGCTTGCTTCGTAATCATGTCTTTTGAGTTATGAAAATGTGTAGCATAGGGTAATTAGCTAGTAATTATTAGTAGTACAAGACTATTAGCTAGTACAAGACTTCTTGAAGCAAGCCTTTGTTCATCATGACAGGGATTAGGATTGACTGAATTTATGGGTCATGGATAGAGTAATGGATACAATAATGGGGTTGTAATAGCGATTATTGATAAAGGGGAGTTATCATAGTAATTTACTATATGTATGATATAATTTATAGGTCAATGTTGAGTTATACAGTGAAAATCATTCACCGCATGGTTAACATTATATTCAGGTATTACACGAGTGTATACATTTGGAGGAATATCCTTCATTCCAAGACTTTTCCCATTTTTCTTGCAAACTGGTTTGTTACATTGTAAAACTGGCCTATGATGCATGCACTAGATATTTGTTTTGCTGAACTAGTTGTTTTACTGAATAAAGCTTTGATATCTTCAGGTCTATTGGGGTCTTTAACCCGTCGGGTGCCAGCGACGTAGACCTACGTCGGCAGGGCTTGTCACCCCCAGTGCCAGCGACGTAGATCTACGTCGGCAGGGCTTGTCACCCCCAGTGCCAGCGACGTAGATCTACGTCGGCAGGGCTTGTCACCCCCAGTGCCAGCGACGTAGACCTACGTCGGCAGGGCTTGTCACCCCCAGTGCCAGCGACGTAGATCTACGTCGGCAGGGCTTGTCACCCCCAGTGCCAGCGACGTAGATCTACGTCGGCAGGGCTTGTCACCCCCAGTGCCAGCGACGTAGATCTACGTCGGCAGGGCTTGTCACCCCCAGTGCCAGCGACGTAGATCTACGTCGGCATAATTAAAAATTCATTTGGGCAAAACTATTCACTTATTATTTTCCATTTCCACATAGGGTGACACACTGACACATGCACCCTTTGAGCGATGTGGCAACAGTATAGCATGTGGATAAGGCTGCACTCACACCAAGCGAGTCGAGTTGAGTCGAGTCAAGGGGAGTAATTGTCATAATGAGTGATCGAAGACTCGTGATTCGAATTGACTTGACTCAACTCCAATTGTTTGGTGTAAAACTAATCCTCTCTCGAATTGTTTGGTGTAAAACGAATCGCTTATTATTTTCCATTTCCACATAGGGTTACACATGCACCCTTTGAGCGATGTGGCAACATTATAGCATGTGGATAAGGCTCAATGGATACACTCAACACTCAAACTAAACTCTATGGATAAAAAAACCGAATGTATCAAAAATGTTCATAGCTAATTTTGACATGAAAAATAAATTTGTTAAGGGTTTGTTTGTCATTATATTGTTTAATTTAACCAATAGACCACAAATAAAATAAATAAAAATAATCGAAAATTGGCCAGCACTGGCGTAGGTCAAAGGTAAAAAATTGGGCAGCACCCGACGGGTTAAAAGGAGTCTGGATAAATTCATGGATGGGGAAGAGAGGTGGATATAGGTAGAGTTAAGTAACAGGAACTACCTCGTGTAGGTCTCACAGCCTCTTGTAGCTTCCTTATTTTCTTATGATCTTATGTTATAGGTCCAGCTATGGGGAGGAAACCTTGTGTACTACCACCCGAAGAGCCTCACCTCACGTGGCCAGGAACGACCAGACTTCAAGACGGGCCCTTGTAAGCTGCAACCCCTGGCTGGCTCCGAGGGCAAGCTGGTGCTAGTGGGGCCACACGATGCACAATCCCAGCCTGATGTGTTCCAGGTTAGCATAATGTTATATTTTTGTGATCTGTGGTGGAGGTTATATCTTTGGTTATATTTTGGAGATCTTGTGGTGGTGTGGTGGAGGAATTATACAAGGACAGTGTAATAAGGACAGTGATGCCTCTTTGTTATTGTTGTGCATGTACTTTGAAGTTATACAGTTGTTCCTCCTCTAATATAAGATTAACATTTTATTTGATATTCAAACTAAACGAGCAATTTATCAAGAAATTTGACCGTGAAAAAAAAATATTTCATGTGCTCTCATATAAGGACTCGACCACAATTATCATAAAAGTTCAACCATTTTTTACTTATATAGACTCGGACATTACTTGTGCCAAGTGTATGGGTTGATATAATCAGGAGTTTGAATGATGACACATACCTGTGGTGCATTCAATGGTCTTTACTTCCATGTGCTGAGACCTGGCTCCCCTGGTTATATACATAAAATGGGACCACCTATGATAAGGATTTTTTTCTCATGCTTGATTTTCCTTTTCCAGCACATGCGAGGTGGTAGCTAGGAAGCAATACATAGTTACATAGGTTAGTAGAGAGAGAAATAAAGGTCATTATAGTAGGTGTGTCGCCTCCGTGGTGTAGTGGCTAGCGTGTCTGGCTACGAATCCGCAGGCCCTGGTTTGAATCCGGGCCAGGGCAAGTTGGCGGACAGGCCACCCAGCTGTTCTTCCTTCCTTTCGGGGATGGTCGATAAATGGGTATCTGGGGAAACCTGGGGAATATAACAGGTAACCCGGATGTCACACTAGCCCAGTGTCCCGGGGTAGCGGGTTCTCACCCACCACAGCAGGCTCAAGGGCTAATGTGACGGAGATGAGCACCGAGGCCACGCGCAGAATAGCGTATGCCCTCATTTTTATCCATCCATGATCAGAAACAACCTAGGGGAGAGCCCGATTGAAGAGCTGTGTGTGTGTGTGCGGTGTCTGTCCGGTTGAACTCCTCCGAGATGGCTGAACACACAGACTTCATATACTGTACAGGGAGGTCCCGAAGATACGAGCAGTTAGGTTCCACCTGGCATACTCGTAAAGCGAAATCTCGTATAACGAAACACATAACTAATGGTAAAATATAGGTTTGGTTCCAAGACCCCATCAATTATAATAATAAAAAAAAAAAAAAAAATAAAAAAAAGACATGTTTTTGAAGCTAAAATAAACTATGGCAAACACAACAAACACACAGCGTCTATATTACCCACACTGTACTACCTATTCTGTAGAAAAAGCATTCTGAAAGAGAAAATAGCACACAAAATAACAACTGCACATTAATTAAACATAAAACATGCATAACAAGCTAAAAAGACGTTGTAATGTAGGGGACGCTGCGTGATACAAGAGAAGGTTGTGTAGCGGTCCCAAGGTTGGGGCCCCACACCTGCTAATTACCCCTAAAGGTCAGGCCGCGCCATATGCTTAATTACCCTTCAGGTCACGCCTTGCTAGGGGTGACCTGACTGCGGTCCCATGGTTGGAGCCGCACACCTGGCTAATTACCCCTAAATGTCAGGCAGCGCCATATGCTTAATTACCCTTCAGGTCACGGCTTGCTAGGGGTGACCTCACTGGGGTCAACCAAATCCCCCTTTGTCCAGCCCGGGAGTGGTAGGGCGCGCATTTTGAACTTGATAATTTTACTCACCCCAGTTTGAATCTTAGTATCATTGGATTTTCGATCTCGTATATTGAAAATAGACCCTAATTTACACCTCTCGTATCATCGGATTCTCGTATACCGAACGCTCATATAACGGGACCTCCCTGTATGCATCAATATACTGTCTATGCCTCTGTGATGGCCGAGAAGTGTGCGAAAAAAGAAAAAAAACCGCCCACCAAGGGAGGAACGGGCATTTTTCGTGTCCAAGGTGGCAAGCATGCCCTTCGAGCGACGCAAGAGTGCAGCACGGAAAGTGTGGACGCCATTCGCTGCCTCATGGGTGCCATTAAGGTGGCCAAGCTCGACTTCTAGGACAGCGTGAACACCGAAGCTCAAGCTCATCAGGGAGGTCAAGCTTTGCTGCCCAGAGCTAAAATGGCCTCTTGTATGGAGTGTGGTCAGGGTCGGCAATAATACATTTATCAAAGTATATGTGCTGGAGTCCTTCTTAATGTAAGGCCATTCCTGGGTATGCAGCTTTCCACTTAAGACTTCTGTTTCTGACAAGGATTAACATTGATTGGTGTACGGAGAAAGCTGCACGTCTACCTAGTTGTATTAGGTCCAGCATTGTACCTCAGAGTCACCTTTTACCACTCAAAGATACAGGAACATGTTTTCTTGGGTCCACATATCTCAAGTAGTACTATGAAACAGAAAAGCAACAAGAATTAAACCAGCTTATCTTGTTTCAACTTGTGGCAACAGTCTTTATTCTGTCTAATGTGTTCTCTGCCTTCTCTGCAGCTTTCTGACCCAGCCAAGGCTACAATATACAAGTTTCGGGCTCCTTCAGTATCTGCTGCCAAATCTTGGATCTCAAACCTTCATCAAGCTCTCTCAGAAAACACTCAAATACCACCAGACTCTTTAGAAAACTTAATGACATTTGAATAATACATCACTAGTTAAGTACTAGCATATTTGAAGTTTTGAATGCTAAAACTTTGATGTAATGATGGCATGAGAATAAGTGTATGTGTGCTCATTTTCAAGAAAGTGAAAAAAGGAATAATATTCTTGATGTGTATGGTATTTATTTGTATTTCACATTAATCAACCCTGGAATCCAGAGGAAGTATTTGAATACAAACATCAGTGTATTTCTTTTCGCTTTAGTTAGCAAGATATTTTATATGTAAAACAATTTGGTTAGCTTTCTTCTTTTCATATTCAAATAGATATAGGAAGAGCTTAGAGTATATAGTTTCATATAGATTTTAGATGCTCTGGGCTAAGTGAAATTATCATTTAAAAAATTTCATGTCTACCTTATTTTCATCCATAGTTTTCTGCCAGTATTGACCGGAAGCCGCCAAAATGATGGCACCTTTGTGTTATGCGTACAGTGGGGTAAATACCAAATATTCATCAGATAGATGCTTGTCATTGGTCCTGAAGGTGTGTTGCTGTCATCATAAGAGGTTACAGAAAGATACATTTCAAGAGGCAGGACGGAAGTTAGTCGTGGTGGCAGTGTCTGGTGCCGGTGCAGTGCCAGTGAGGGTCAAAGAAACATAAATCTAGTCTTGCTACAGTCCTGACTGCCAAAGCCATTATACGTGGTACTTGTGTAACACCACAGAGGAATTATTTATCATAGAACAAAAAGGGTTGCATATTATGAAGTGTGCAAGCAAACTTACTATGATACATATTTACAGTGTCGGTCCACTACAAATAATAAATATGAGATTCCACAAACTTTTGTTGAATTTTCATCTGCAATGTTGTGCTCTTGCTCTTGAAACAAAGGATATAACATCAAAGATATGTTTGTGAAGATTTTAAAGTTTTCTTTTCCATTTGCTACCGTAGATAACAGTAAAGTCGCCACCTGCAGTGATGTCGCCAGGCGCCAAATATTACGAATTATAGCATCACTACTGATTTTTATGTGACACTGAAGATGATACACAGTAGTTTATATCATGACTGTATAATCTACCCTGTTTCAGCATTGTTTTATGCTTTGTAGCTGCAAGTATAGACGGTTTCAAATTTCACTACGCATTTTTTTTTCGGGCGACGACGACAGCGGTACGACACTCAGTAAATAAACACTAGATGGCGACTCTACTGTTGGTAGCCACTTTGTAGATATTTTTGTCATTTGTTCATTTATAGCCATACTATGACACAGATGAAGACACAAAATGACACAGACTCTCCAGATAGCCCCTTCTAACTGTCCTGAAATCATGGATGTATAAATGTAAGTATTAACGCCACCACACGTCTGTAAACAGAAAATAAAGTTGTCCTGGCGACTTAACTGTTATCTACGGTAAGTGAAAGGGCAATATTGTTTGATGAAGAAATATATTTTCTACATAGATAACCTTTTATGATATCCCACAAGATTCTTGGCAAACTACAAGACAAAACCTCCATTTTTTCGTAATGATTAAACCTGCAATGGGAGTAATATAAGTATTTATTGGATATGAGATAGATTTTTTTTGCAATGTACCGAGTTCAACCAATTGACACATGCACAGTATTGGATGCCATCATTCCGAGTAACTTGATAGATTTCTGCACCAGTGTATCTTGGCTCTTTACCTGTTAATTATTCAATCAATATCCATTTCAGAGGGAAAAATGGAGTTTATGGGCAATAAATGATAACATGGGCCTTGAAGTATAGCTACAGTGAAGGAATGTTCTCATGTTATCCCTACTTATCATTGATCTACAGTGATTGTGATACACATGACAGATTGAGGTAAAGGGAAAATTAATTGGTATGTTTTGCACATAGATGATGCATTAGATGTGCATTATGAAAACGTGCATACATATATGTCATCTGGCCACAGTGTAGCCTATGCTTTCTGTGGGGGGGTGTGGCAACCCTCACCTTCCCGCCACATCTCAGTGTCCCCGAGGCGGGCAGTTGGGACTCCGGCGAGGCAGTGACCAGTCGTCCTGTCAGCTCTCTGTAACTAGAGGTTAAGTCTCCAATAAACATCACGCCGCGCCCCCAGCCCTTCTGTGTTCCAACCCCCAACATGGGCGAATACTTCAGGGGCTCAATGGAGGAAGGCAATGGGCGGCGTTAGAGATGCCTCCGGCAGGTAGCGGTGCGGTGGGAACAGCCGCGTGGGTCCAATCTGCCGCCATACACAACGCCACGCGCTATACACCAAGCCCCGACATCACACCAGCCACTCAGCAGCAACTCTGGCAACGACCCGGCAGCATCGCCCACCACCTCCTCCAGGACCAGGGGGAGCAACCGTGGGCATGTCGCCGGCAACGTTTTGAGGCATGGGCCACCAGCGTAGAGGGACTACAGCAGCATCTGCGGTTGGGCGGCACCCACAGCGGCACCTTATGTACGCCTCCTTGTAACACAGAGGTGCAACAGCGCATCGACGCACGCCTGGGCAAGCAAGTGTTCAGGCAACTCTCAACACGGAGGCAACGACGTGTGGAGAAGCGTGTGTCGGTACACGCTGTATCATCGGAGCGTGGGCGGAATTCTTCTCTTAGCACAGGCATCGAGGACAGTGTGTGTGCGTATATCTCCCAGTGCCGCGCCAAAGCGAATGGTGCGGCTTTAGGTGCCTGAGTGCCAGTGCCCTTAGAGGAGTACTGCTCAGCAAGAAAATAGTGATGGGGCTACGTGATCGCAACATGAAAGCGGGGGTGTTGCGTTGCTTCCACGCCTTGAGTCATTCAGTGAAATAGTTCGCTGTGTGAAATTTTGAGGCCGCGGAAAAGGAGAGTGACCAACCTTCGGCTACGTAGCCAGTGTGGGGGTCGGTGACACACTACCCCCGCCGTCATGGCTCCACACCACGAGGGTGGACGGCAGCGGGCCACGCGCGCGCGCTTAGCGGACAAGGAAAACCCGCCAAGACGGAGTCCGGCGGGGACGCAGGCGGTGCCCAGCATGCGGTGAATCTGAGTGTACAGGTGGGCGTCAGTGCAGAGCGTTGCAGCGACATGCCGTTGTTGCGGACAGAAGGGGCAATTCTGGCGCCTGTGTCCGGCCCTCACCCCCCAGGGCGGCGCTCGTCCGCCCGCCGCCCATCATTCGAACTTCACCCACCTCCGGTGCAGTGATCGTTGGAGGATGGAGATGGCGGCGTCGCTGCCCGTGGTGATCAGCTGCTCACGCCCTCGCGTCTCGTGTCCCTACACAGCAGTGGCGGACACTGGGGCGCAAGTGTCTGTGGCGGGTCGCCTACTGTTGGGGGACCTCGGCATATCCCAACGTCAGCTCCAGGCTACACCCACGGCAGTCACCCACGTTGCCGGGGGCAGCATGCGCCTCCTGGGAACCATCACCTGTCAGGTCTCCGTGGGGACTGTCTCCACCACAGAGTGCATCTACATAGCCGAAGGCGTGCAGCAACTCTACCTATCGCTCAAGGCAGCAAGGCCCTTCGCCTGGTCCATCACACCTTCCCGCGCCCCTTTCACCCACCAGTGTGTGTGCTGTGGAGCCATCAGACACCCCACAAGACCCACGTCGCCCAGAATCGCCACCTCACGAACTCGTAGAGGAGAACGTCAATCGCCTCGAGAAATGGTTCTTGGAGCACTTCGGGCGCACTGTGTTTGCCATGGGACGCACGCCGCTACAGAGATGAGCGGTCCGCCTCACCACGTCCACCTACGGCCCGACACACGCCCCCACGCAGTCCACGTCCAGCCTCAGTCCTGCTCCACTCTTTGATGAGGTACGACGACAGCTGGACGACGATGTTGACAAGGGCATCATCGAGGCGGTGCCCGCAGGCGAGACCACCGAATGGTGCTCCAGAATGGTGGTAGTGCCAAAAAAGGACGGAAGGCCCCGTCGCACGGTCGACTTTCAGCGCCTTAACCGTGCGAGCCTCAGAGAGACACACCACACCAGACCGCCCTTCGACCTCGTCTCTAGCGTGCCCAAACATACATTTAAGACCGTAGCGGACGCATACTCGGGCTACCACCAGGTCCCCTCGACGAGGAGAGCCGCAAGCTCACAACATCATCACCCCCTGGGGGTGCTACCGGTACCGCCGCACCCCATGGGCCACTGCGCTTCGCAAGACGCGTTCACAAAGCGTTTTGACGACACCATCACACGACGTGCCAGGAAGCTCAAGTGCGTGGACGACACTCTACTCCACGACAGCAGCGTCAGCGACGCCTTCTGGCACACATACAATTTCTCCAGAGGTGCATGGAGAGCGGTGTCACCCTGCGACCTGACAAGTTCCGCTTCTGCAGGAGGAGCGTCACCTTTGCCGGCTACCTCCTGGGCTGGGAAGGGTACCAGCCAAGCCGCGACCTCGTCAACAGCAAAACCGACTTCAAGATGCCGCCCAGCCCACCCTGACTGACGTGCGGTCATGGTTCGGCCTCGTCAACCAGGTCGCGCCCTCCTGGCGGTCGCCCCTGTCATGGAGCCCTTCAGGGAGCTACTCAAGAAACCGGGTGGGAAGGCAGTGTACTGGGACAAGCAGTTGGAGGCGCTCTTCACCTCGCCAAAGACACTATTGGACGATTGGCGGCCGAGGGACTGCGCTTCTATGATGTGTCGCGCCCTACAGCAGTCCTCACTGACTACAGTCGCCAGGGTATTGGCTCCTTGTCCTGCAGCAGTATGCGAGTGTGTTCGGAGAAGTCGCCGCTATGCTGCCCTGGCGGGTGGAAAACTTGTGCTCTGTGGCAGCCGACATCTCACAGCGGCCGAGAGGAACTACAGTACCCTCGAGGGGGAAGCGCTTGCCATAGCCTGGTGCCTAAAGAAGGCACGCCTCTTTCTCCTTGGCTGCAAAAACCTCACGCTCGTCACAGACCACAAGGCCCTTACAAGGATTTTCGGAGACAAGGAAACTAAAGGACATAGCCAACCCCGGATCCTCAAACCTAAAAGAGAAGACGCTAATGTTCACCTTCGCATCAAGTACCTGAAGCGGCGACACCAACTGCGCGGCAGACGCCTTGTCGCGCTACCTGATCCTGTCAGGTGGGCCAGAAGGATCGGACGAAGACGATGAAGAGCTGGTATGCGCAGCCATGACCGCAGCCACGGCTGCGGCAGCCGAGGACGAGGTGGGGCATGTTGTGGACCTTCATCAAGTGGAGTTAGAGGCTGCACGGGACGAGGAGTACCAGCTCTTGCGGGAATGCGTAGCCAATGACGGCTGGGCTGAACGAAAGGACTGGGAGCCGCTCGCCCTCCGCCAGTACTTCAAGATGCGGCGCCACCTCTCCTGCCAAGGGAACATCGTCCTTTACACCTGTGACGAGAAACACCCGCGGCTGGTCATACCTGCGGCCCTGAGGCGTGCAGTCCTCGCGAACCTTCATGCGGGGCACCAGGGCAGGGACTCAATGCTACGCAGGGCGAGGCAGTCAGTCTACTGGCCAGGGATTGACGCGGAGGTGGAGCAGAAGAGGCGCCAATGTGCGGTATGCGATACGCACGCCCCCTCCAGCCCCGCAGAAACCCTCTTGCCCACCCCGCCCCCGCAGTACCCATTCCAGCAAGTGGTGGCTGATTTATTTCAACTGGACGGCCACACCTATATCGCCGTCGCTGACAGGCTCTCGGGATGGCTCGAAGTGGAGCACCTGTCAGGCGACGCCACCAGGCACGCCTCATCACGGTGTTCCGACGATGGTTCAAGCGCTTCGGCATCCAGAGGAGCTGTCGTGCGATGGGGAACGAACCTCACCAGCAGGAATCCAGGGCTTCCTCGACACCTGGCGTGTGCGGCTGAGGGTCTCATCAGCACATTACCCCAGTCTAACGCCGCGCAGAGGCGGCAGTCAAGTGTGCCAAGAGGTTGCAACACTACGCGGCAACACTGGCCGGAACGGCTCCCTGGACACCGACGCCGCTGCATGGGCCATCATGCAGTACCTCAACACCCCCCCGCAGGGCTCCGAAGCCTACCCAGCCCAGCTGATCACAGGACGTCAGCTGCGGGACGCCATACCTGTGGACACGTCGCTCTATGAGGTGAGCGAGGATGGGCGTGGCTGCTGCGGGAGCGCGAACGGGCCATGGCCCGCTCTGGGGACAGTGCAGCTTCCCGGCATGACCAAACAGCCCACAACCTCGAGCCCCTCACGCCCGGCCTACGGACCCGCATCCTAAACCCCGCCAGTGGGCGCTGGGATCGCGCAGGCACTGTCCTGGAGACTACGGCACCCAGGCAGTACTTGGTGCGGCTGGACGGCAGCGGGCGCACCACCATCAGGAACCGGCGCCACTTGCGCCCTCTCACGTGCGTTCAGGGGCACGACGACGGGACAGCAGCGACGCCTGGGCCACCCCGCCCAGCCAAGGAAGGCCTCAACGCCACAGACAGGCACCACGCCACCTGCTAGACTACGTGTTAGATAACGCCACCCCTCAGGCAACACACTGAGTGCCACACATATCACAAAATTTGTTTGTATCCCTCGGTTCACTCGTTTTCAAATGTTTCTGTTTTTTCATTACACCGCCCACGGTGAGCTATTTGTGTAATTAGAGAGAACTGCAACTCCGGAAAGCCCAGTGGTCGCTGCAGTTTTAACTCACCAATTGGTGAAAAGTTGGTCAACTTGAAAGAAAAATATGGGCTTATTCCACTGCACTTAAAACACAAAAGTATAATTTTAAGAACGATTTTCTTCTATATGTATATGTATAGAAGCCTGATTCTGAAAACATGTCATTTAACCAAATAACCAAGTAGGTTATAGTTGAGGAGCGAGGAAATGTTACTCTAGAATTATACAGTCAATAACGTATGTTTAGAAGTATCTATACCTAGGCATCATATGTCCTGTATTATTGTGTATCAATCAGATAAAAGCTGGAAGTGCAAGAGTCGACGCGTGAAGTAGCAATGTTTTGATTCAATCTCCCCGCCACCACTCCCCGCCGCAGCGTGTCGCCTCCACAATTATAACCTACATTGTCGCAGCAACAAGCCGATTTCGGCATTCTTTATTCTTCGTTTTCCAAGCATTGCTATTGTATTTTGACAAGCGTTTGCCATGACGCAGCAGTACTGTTTAGAAAACAGTGTGAACATCGCCCAAATTTACATGCCACAATATACATGTAAAAAATATATTAAGCTTGCTACTCGAGGCGAGTAATTGCATTAAATTGCTATCTTAGAAACGTTCAATCGTAATGCATGTCATGCATACACTTACTAGAACAACAGAAGAACGTCTTTTTAGTATTCAGATGCGGTGCACAATATTATCGCGAAATTGATTATGAAAAATATTAGTCGCGGAGGGAAAACACAGTAGACCAACCTTTGAGTTAAAATGCCAGCGACCACTGGCATTCTCGAGTTTCAGTTCTCTCCAATTGGGGGGGGGAGTGTGGGGGGTGTTTGGCAACCTCAACCTTCCCGCCACATCTCAGTGTCCCGAGGCGGGCAGTTGGACTCCGGCGAGGCAGTGACCAGTCGTCCTGTCAGCTCTCGAACTAGAGGTTAAGTCTCCAAAAACATCACGCCGCACCCCAGCACCTTCTGGTTCCAACCCCAACACTTCTTTCAGCACAAATAATGCTACAATAATATCACATTAAATAAATCAGATATTCAACATAGAACCAATCATCAACCAGGAGTCACAAATAGCTGAGTTCATCAAGCAACAGTTTACCATGCAGAAAAATTATCACAGTTTCTGATGTCAGACAGGCAATCATCTTTTGCATCTTGCTTAGAAATGCCAACCCGTCAGCCTTGACAAGGAGTCTACAGGAAAGGCACACGCGCTGCTGCTCTAGTTTCTCCTCCACAATATTTCCAAGGTAGGTGGAAATGATGAGTAGTACTGCAGTTATAACCTAGTTGCCAAGATCTTACAGATAGTGATAAGATAAGCTTGACTCATCAGTGAGTTTTTGCCAAAATTTTTCTTTTCGAGGTTCTTGTAGATCAAGATCACAATCAAGACCAAAACACAGTCAGGCCAGGTCGTCGTCACGTCAACATCACGTGTAAAGGTGAGGTAGTTTCAGGAAGTTAGAGGGGATAAGGGTACGTAGCTAGATAGCATTGTCGGGTAGGAGCACAGGTGCACAGGCGAATAGCTTGAAGTAGTTAGAGAGGATAAGTGTGTCGTGAGAAGGTGTTTATGATGGTGAGCCATGTAGATCCGTTAGTGGACAGGAAGATGGCGGGCATGGCACTAGGTCAAAAGGGGTCAGAAGTGGGAAATGCATTGAATGCAAATGGGAAGGGAAGTAGGCGAGACAGGGAGTGCGGATCGTGTGATGAGGTGGTGAGGAAAAAGCAAGCACAGTGCCCGCTATGTTGTGAAAAAGTCACGGACAAGGACAGTGGCTTGCAGTGCGATAGCTGCAAATGGTGGTCGCACAGTACCTGTGAGGGGATGCGGCCAGAGCTTTATAAAGAGCTCCAGGGCACTAAGGAACTGTGGTTCTGTGGGAAGTGTAGAAAGCAGGTAATTAAGGATATGAAAGAGATCCGAAAGCTAAAGGTGGAGAATGGGGCGAGGACTAGGGAACTAGAACAGTGCAAGGGTGAACTGAAGGAGGCAAAGGAGTGGATACAAGCCCTGGAGGGGGATTATAAAAGCCTTGCAAGTAAAGTAAGAAACATGGAGGCAGAAAGGGCAGGTAAGGGTAATGAGCAGGGCTTGGGGGCCAGACCCACCACGGGCCCTGGGGATGAGGGCTGCTTGACGTTAGACGTCACCAAAGCAGGCATGCCCGAAGGAGAGGAGAGTGGGGGAGCTGCAGCGGTGGAAGATGTCGTAGCAGGGTGGTCTAGGGATGTTGAGGGTGTGGGTGAGGCTAGGGGAGCTGCAGCGGTGGAAGATGTCGAAGTAGGGCGGCCTAGGGGGGCTGTTGAGGGTGTGGGTGAGACTGGGGGACCTGCCCCCTCCTCACCCTCGCCAGTTGAGGCCACTGAAACAGGCAATATATAACATATGTGACACAGTGCTGGAGCAAGGCTGCGTACCACAGGACTGGAAAAAGAGCAGAGTGACTCTAATTC
Organism: Chionoecetes opilio; assembly: GCA_016584305.1. Lineage (NCBI taxonomy): Eukaryota > Metazoa > Arthropoda > Malacostraca > Decapoda > Majidae > Chionoecetes > Chionoecetes opilio. The sequence continues at coordinate 60,510 of JACEEZ010016558.1, forward strand.
ACAAAGGAGGAGGAAAAGATAAGGAGGACATAGCCAATTATAGGCCCATAGCCGTTATGAACATACTAGCCAAGGTTTTTGGAATGATTATATATATATATATATAATTTAATGAGAAATTGAAATTGTGGATAGAGGAAAACAAGATGTTAGGAGAGGAGCAAAGTGGGTTCAGGAAAGGCAGAGGTGGAATGGAAAATATATTTACACTAAAAAAATTATAGAAAGAAACAAGCACCAGAAGAAAGGCTTTACTTAGTATTATAGATATTGAAAAGGCGTAACGACACAGTAAATAGAGGAAAGTTAATAGATTACCTGAGACACATTGGAGCAGATACAAAGGTGGTGGATGTAATAAACAGCATGTATGAAGGGAACGAAGTGAAACTTTACCCTAGGTGACATTACAGCTGGCTGGATGGAAAATAATATAGGAGTTAGACAAGGATGTGTCATGTCCCCAACATTATTTAACCTGTATTTAGAGGAACTGATCGTGAGAATCAGGAAGTCAAGTCAAGGAGTAACAATTGGAGGAGAAAAGTTAGGATGCCTGGCCTATGCTGATGATGTAGTATTGATGCAGAAAGTAAGGATGAAATGGGGAAATTTTACACATACCAAACAATACGGAACTGGAATGGGACCTGAAGTTTAGTGAAAGGAAATGTAAAGTCATGGAGTTTAACAGTGAAGGTAGGAGTCAGTGGGTGCTCCAGAATAATGTCCTAGAAGTAGTAGAAAAGTATATATTACCTAGGAATGGAAGTAAACAAGGAAGGGATAGGCGGTGAAAAGCAGAGGAAACTTAATGAAGGCAAAGCAAGGAGGATGACAGGCATGATTATAAATGGTGGTAACAGAGTCATGTAATAAATATGAGGTAGGCAGGAATTTTTGGAAGGGGGTGGCTGTACCCCATTCCCTTTTTTTGGGTCCGAAGTGACCCCGGAAACGGGGAGGAGACATTCTTTCCCTTGGAAAAGACCAAAACCCTGGGGGCCGAGGGGACAGGAGCTTGTAGGAGCACTGCCGTAGACCCCAAAAGGGGGGAAAACCTGGGAGGGAGCCCCCTTCGGGGAAAAAGGATAATTAAAGGAAAACTGGTTTTTCCCCAAAAAAATTAAAAGGGATTTTAGGGGATGAAAAGAGGGGCCCAAAAAAAATACCCCAGGAAAATAGATCAAGTTCCACCGGAAAAAGGGAACTAGAGAGGGGAAAAAGGAGAAAAACTGTGGGAGAGGAAGGGAAACAGGATGGAGAATAATATTAAAAAGAAAATTTGAGAATAAGGGGCAAAGTTAAAGGCGGGAAAGGGAAGGCCCCCAGGAAAAAAAACGTTTGCGGGGTTACAGGGGGGAAAAACAGAAAACGGGGGTGCCCTTGGAAATGTAGGAACGGGTGGGTAATTTTACTCAAAAAACCCCAAGAACGGGCCCTTGGAAGTCAAGGGGAAGGAACAGGGAACGGGAGAACCAGAATTGTAGCGGGCGGGGTAGGAGAGAAAAAAAACTGTAAAACAGCCCTTGTGGAATGCAACAATTTAAAAGGAGTCAGGGGAAAAGCTTAAAACCCGTCAAAGAAATTTTCCCCTGGGCAGAGGGGAGGGGGGGGACAGGAGCCCTAAGCAAAAAACGGGGCCCTGTGTAGGGTTTGTTAGGGCTGTAGGGGGGGAAAAAAAAGGGAAAACGAAAGTATTGAAAAACCTCACCAAAGGGTTTCCAAACGCAGTGTTGGGAGATCAGAACAACACAAAAAACTGAATTGGGATGATAATCCAGGATTGAAAACTGATCAAAATGTTTTTTCCCCGGTGAAATAAACGGGGGGAAGATTTAAAAATCTTTTTAACGAAGGAAAAACGAAGGGGAAGAGGCCCTTTATAAAAGCGTTTAAAAAGGGCAACAAAAGGCCCACAAGAAGAAGAAAATTCGGGGGAGGTTTGGCGATCCCCCCCCCCCATCGTTTTTGCCTGTAGGGAGTTTAAGGCTGTTTGGGGGCGTGGTTGAGGCTGGGGGCCCTTTTGCCCCGGTTTCCCGGGGGGGCTGGGGGCCGGGCTACAGGCCCCAGTGGGGGAGATGGGTAGGGGAGTTCCCCCCCCCAGGGGGGGTCAGGACGATAAAAACAACGGGGGGAAACCCGGAGGGCAAAAAGGGGCCCCATATGTGGAAGGCTAGTATGGGAAGAATTTTGGCGACATTGGCGTAAAGGCCCGAAGGTGTGCGGTTAGCCTGGTCCCCGGGTTTGGAGGATTTTGGTAAGGGGGGGAAGGGGCGGTGAATGGGGGCCCCCGGAAGGAATGGGGGTAATCCCGGGGGGGGGGCCCGCCTTAGGGGGTTGGCCCCGACGCGGTGGGAAAGGTGTGGGGGCCTTAAGGATTAAAGAAGGGCCCGGGAAAAGTCCGAGTGGCTGTGGGGGAATCATGGGCGCCCTGGGTGCGGGTATGGGTGAGCCGCCCCCCCGGGGGGTTTGAAAAATGACGGGGGCCCTTCCGGCCCCCGGGGCATGGGTGTTTCCTCCCCCCGGCCGGTGCCCCCCCCGGGCTTTGGGGCCCCCGGCCCACCAAAACCGGGGGAAAGGCGGGGGCGGATGTGTGGGGTGCTTGGGGGTACGCGGGGCCTTGAGGACCTCCCAATTTGGGGGGGGGTGAAAAATGCGGGGTGCCTTTGGGCCCCCTTGGGTGTGGTGGGCGGTGTTTTGGCCCTGGAATTTTTGAAAAAAGGGAAAAAACCTCACCCGGAAATGAATGGGGCCCCCTTTGACGAGTTGGGGGGCCCGCCCCCCCCTGGGGGTTGACTTGATCTGAGCCTTCCGGTTGTCGGCCGGGCCCCGGTGGGGGCCCCAAAAAGGGGTGGCGGAGGGGAGTCCCGTACTTGTGGGGCCCGGGCCCCCGGTAGGGGTTAGAGGAGCTAATGTGGGGGTTTTGAAAGGGGGGTTCCCCTGGCAGTACTTTCTGGAAAAAAGGGGGAAAAAGGGAATAGAAGGTCTTGGTGTGGTGCCCCCTGCCCGGGAAAGGAAACCCGGAGCGGACCCCGAGAAAAAAGGAATTTAAAATTTCCCCAAAGGTGTGTAGAACCAGAATAGAAGGAAAATGTGTTTTTGGGGACAAGAATGGCACATTGGTGTGAGGAGAGGAAAGTTGGAAAGGGGGCCAAATTGCTGCTTGACTTTGCGGGAGTGATTAAAAATTTTGAAATGTCCCCGGTGGGGGGATGGAGTGAAGGGGAAGGAATGAACTGCCTTGACTTATGTTAGGAACGGAAGGTGGGGAAAACGGGTGAAAAAGTAGGGGGGATGGGAAAGGACATCACGTACGAGTGCCTAACGTAGGTTGGGTATGAGTTTTGAAGGAAAAAAAAGGGCAAAAGGAAGAGGAGGGGGCGTTGGAAAATTTGGTCCCGCTGGGATTTTTCGGAAATGGTGGTTGGGCGGGAAAGCGGGGAAAGGGTTTGGGGGGGGGGCGGTGTGGTGGATGTGAGAGTTTTGGCTTAAACGGGCGGGACCCCGGCCGCGTGGGCAAAAAAGGGCGGAAAAGGGGTTGGTGGAACAATGGTCGCGGCCGGGAAAAAAAAGGCAGTCAAAAAGGGAAAGTGTGGGTTTTTTGGGGAAAAAAAGGCCCCGTGGCTGAAAGTGGTTGGGGCGGGAAAAAGGTATAAAGGTGAAAAAGGGGAAAAAGGCCTGGGGGGGGCGGTGTGGGAAAAAAGTGTCGGACTTGGGGGTGGGGGGGTGGGGGTTTTTCGGGGGGGGTGCTTCCCCAAAAATGTGGCAGTGGTGGGCAGGCCCCTGGGGGGGGGCCGGCTGTAAAAGATTTCGGGAAAAGGTTTGGAGGTGGAATGAGCCGATAGTGACTTAGGGCGTCCCTTGGAGGAAAAAGAAATGAGGTGGAATTAGAAGGTGAGTTGAAGGGGTATGTGAAAAAGGGGCCCCCGGAATGGACGGTATCCCCTAAATTGTATGTGGGGGAAAAATTGGGGAAAGCAGGGTTTTGTTTAGACATATATGGAGAGAGGAAAGGGTTTCCTGGTCCCTGGAAGACAGTAGAGTGACCCCATACTAAGGGGCCCCGGTAGGAAGGAGATTAAAATTACGGCCAATAGCGGTATGTAAGATTTTCTTTTGGTTTTGGAAAAAGGACTAGGTAGTTGGGAAAAAGAAAAAAGGGTGGGGTGAAGAGCAGAATGGATCAAAAAAGACGGGGGTGGGGCCCCAAATTTTTTTGTAGTAATAAAGTGTTGAGGAAAAGGAAGGGGGGAAAAAGAAAATTTTTAGCCTTTCTAGATTTTGAGAAAGCGTATGACAGAGTGGATAGGAGAATGCTATGTAAGGTTTTGGAGACGTTGGCATGATGAAAAGGTTTTTAAAATAAAAAAGCAATGTAGAGAACACACGGGCCCAAAAGTTCAGTATGGGGACCTCGGGGGATGGATGGGAAAGAAAGAGGGGGAAAGCAGGGCTGGTCCTTTTTCCTCTATTTTTGGTTATATGTTGAGGAAATGGCAGGGAGTGAAGCGTACAGGTTGGGGTGTGAAAATTGAGATGAAGTGGAGTGACTGTGTTGGAGTGTGGTGATCCTTATGAAAACCCCAATGACTAAAGAGATGCTGAATGCTGGACTGAGTAGGAAGGGGGTTTTAACGTTGGCTCATAAGGAGAAGAGTCAAGTGTTTGGGGGTGAATGGGGGGTGCTCTATGATGAAAAATTTTTGGGTGGGGGGGGAATAAAAAAAGAAACGAAAGAGTACAAGTATTGGGGATTTTGGTTTGGGTGAAAAGGTTGGAGGAAAAAAATAAAAGAGAGGAAGCTAGAGCCAACCAGTGGGGGGAAGGTAGGCAGTGTGGCAAAAATGTCGGGCCAACAAGTATGAAAATGGTGAGAGGGGGGGAGGGGGTGTGGCAGTCCTAGCATTTGTATGGCCTGGAAACAATGGGGTGGGCTAGGGGAAGGAGTTGGAAAATTTGGAAGTAACACGAAAAAAAGCAGGGAGAATAGCATTAGGACCAAAAGGTATGTGGCAGTGGAAGCGATTTTGAGGGACATGGGATGGAGCACGTTTTAGAGAGAGGTAGCAAAAAGGGAGGAATGAGGTTTTTTCAGACTGACTGCAACGAATGGATGACAGCAAAAGGGCAAGAAGGTTTGGGGGTGGAATATGTTGGGAAGTGGATGAAAGACTCGGTAAAAAAATGGAAAGATGGACAGGTGAACGGGAAGTTTTTGACAGGAGTGATGAGAAGGGGTATGGCGATGAAAAAAAGGGAAAAAAATAGGAATGGAAGAGAAAGGGAAAGAAGAATGGCTGAGGGGAATTTAGTGAAATCAACGGAAAAGGTAAGGAGAAAGGACCCCCCACGGTAGAAAGGTTCTTGATGGGGCTATGGAGGGGGCCCCATCTTAGAGCCAGGGCAAAGTCGCGGAGGTAAATAGCGTATTACAAGGGAAAAAGATGCAGAAAGGTGTGTGTGGTGTGTGGACAGGGTGGGTGAAAAAGGGAGCACTTTATGGGAAGTGAACGGTATGAAATATGCTGAACAAAGAGTTTGGGGTTTGTGGAGGGAGGCGGAGTGGGAAAAATGGCGGGATGGGGCGGGGGGGGGAGGATCCCGCTGGGGGGGTGGCTAGGGGGGGTGCGCGTGTGTTGAGTGTAAAAAAAATTTATGGAAACTTTGGAGAGCCGTAGGGGAGCGGGGGCGGGGCCCCCCGTGTGGGGACCCCGATGAATGTGATGCGGGAGGAAAGGGGGGAAAAAAAAATCCCTATTTTGCTTCTCTCCCCACAGTTTGTGTGGGGAGAAAAAAACCGGGCCAAAGGGGTTCCTGACAGCTCTGTGGGGTCCCAACAAGATCAAATCACCGGCCCAATTCGATAGCTAGAGCCAACCAGTGGTTGGAAGGTAGGCGTTGGCAAGATGTCGGGCCCCGTTGGTGGTGAGGGGGCTTGGGGGTGTGGCGTCCCGCTTATGTAGGCCCGGAAAAATGGTGGTCTAGGGGAGTTGCCCGATTGGGAACCGCAAAAAAGGCGCTAGCTTTGGGCCAATAGATATGTGGGGTGGGCGTTGGGGCTGGGGTGGGCCGTTCGGGGGTAGCAAAGGGGAGGATGGGTCGGCTGCTGCCCCGTGGTGCCCCCTGGGCAGCAAGGTTTTTGGACTGGGTGTATGGGAAGGGGTGAAAAACTCGTGTGGAAAGATGGCAGGGACTGGGAATGTTTGTGCGGGTGGAGACCGGGAGTTTTGGCTGTTGCAAAAGGAAAAAATAGGAGATGGAAAAAAAGGGGGGGGAAGGAATGGGCCGAGGGCAAAAGAGTGAAAACAAAAAGGAAAAGGGCGGAGGGACCCCCGTATGAAAAAGGTTTTTTGGGTGGCTATGGAGGGGCCCCACTCTTCAAGGGCCCGGACAAATCCCCGGGAGGTAAAAAGTGTATTACGAGGAAGAAGGGCGCGGTGTGTGTGTGTGTGGACGAGGGATGAAACCCTGGAGCCTTGAGCTGGATGTGAAAAGGTTGAGTTGCTGAAAAAGGTTTTTGGGGGTAGTGGAAGGAGGGTCGGGTGGGAATGGCGAGAGATGAAGACAGGAGGTGGAGATGGAACCTGCTGGGGTTTTTGCTGGGGGAGGAGTGACAATCGTGTGAGAGGTAAAAAAAATTCTTGGAGAATTTTGGAGGAAGTAGGAGGAGGGATGAAAGGCAGGGGGCCCCCCTGATGGGGGACCCCCTATGAATGTGAGCAAGAAGGAGGAGGGGAAAAAGAAAACCCCAGTTTTTTCTTCCTCCCCAAAGATTCGTGTGTGGGAGAACGCCGGACCAAAGGGTTTACTGACAGATTTTGGGTGTCCTCTGATCTCCTCCCAAAATCAAGTCAATCAAGGTGTTCGAAAGGGAAAGCACTTAGCTAGGCCAACCAGGGGTTGGAAGGTGGCAGGTGGGGGTTCGGGCCCCTATGAAAAGGGGGAGGCTTGGGGGGTGGCCGTCCCCCGCTTTGTGGCCCGGGCTGGGGTGGTCTAGGAAGGGGTTGGGGCGATTGGGGAAATACCCCAAAAAAAGGGGGCAGAATAGCATTTGGAAATGGTATGTGGGAGTGGAAGCGATTGGAACATGGGATGGGGCACGTTTGGGGGTAGCAAAAGGGGGACTGAGGACAGGCTAGACTGCCGAAGGTGACAGCAAATGGCAAGCAAAGGGGTTTGGGCTGGAAAAAGTATGGGAAGTGGTGAAAAGGGGCTCTAAAAATTTAAAAGGGGGCAGTGCTGGGAAGGTTTTTTGCAGGGTGTGGGGCCCTGGGGGTATGGCGTATGCAAAAAAGGAAATAAATAGAGGTGGAAGAGGGAAAAGGAAAAAAGAAGGCTGAGGGGAAGAGTGAGAAATCAACATGGAAAGGTTTTCAGGAGAAAGGGGCCCCAGGTTTAAAGGTTTTAGATGGGGCTTGGGGGGGCCCCACTTTCAGAGCCAGGACAAAAACGCTGGAGGTAAATAGTCGTATGTACAGATGGAAGAATATGGCAGCAAAGGGTGTGACGAGGGATGAAACCGGGAGCCTTGATGGGAAAAGTGAAGGTATGGATGTAGAACACAGAGTTGGAGGGTGTGGTAGGGAGGTCGGGTGGGAAAAAGGGAGAGATGAAGACAGGAGATTTGGGGGGAGTACCTGTGGGGTTGTGGCTGAGGGAGGAGGACAGTCGTGTATTGAGAGTGTAAAAAGAATTTTTTGGGGAGCCGTAGGGGAAAAGGCTGAGGGCAGGGGGGCCCCCCAGTGAGGGGGGGCCCCCTATGAATGCGTTTTCAGAAGAGGAAGGAGGGAAAAAGAAACCCTTTTTGCTTCCCCCTTTTGGGGCCCTCCCAACAGATTGTTGTGGAGAAAACCCCCGGGGCCAAGGTTCACGACAGATCTGGGGTGACCCCAAAATTAAGATCAGATCAAGATCGCGAGCGGGCAATTTTAGAGAATGGGAGTAAAGGACTGGAAAACCGGAGAGAAGGCTTGAGTAAGAGGGGAGGTGTGGATGAACTAAGAAAAATTAGTGAAAAAGCTTACCGTAGCAAAGTTTCAGAGAGAGTATAGGGAGGGTTTGGAAAAAATTTTTCCAAAGGGAAAAGTGTTTTAAACCCCCCC
>JACEEZ010016559.1:0-5000 GCA_016584305.1 Chionoecetes opilio
TACGTAAAAAAATGGTGCATTCATATGTGTTCCCTGCGAATTCATATTTATCCCGGATCGATTAGTTGTAGTGGTAGTGGTAGTTGTAGTTAGTATATTTCATACCCTATTTTTCTGCACTATGAAACTTCCGTGTTCCTATCTTCTTTTAAGGACATGGTATCCTTTTCCAACTGTTTTCTTACAAGTAGTTGATAGTTAGTAGTATGTAGTTCAGCAGATACCCTCGTCATGGACCAATAGGTCTCCTGGTGTCTGTTATTCCTATGTAAAAATCCTATGTAATCCTCCTCCTCCTCCTCCTCTCCAAGTTTACCTTCTGGTCTTAATTTTCTTAGCACGATCGATCAACATCTTGACTCTACAAAACTTTATTATTTCTTTTTTCATTCTTTTTTTTCTTTTTTCATAATTTGCGTCAAGGCTCAAGTTTCTTCATTAAGCTTTTTTTTTTTTTTTTTTCTTCTCTCTCTCCTCTCTCTCTCTCTCTCTCTCTCTCTCTCTCTCTCTCTCTCTCTCTCTCTCTCTCTCTCTCTCTCTCTCTCTCTCTCTCTCTCTCTCTCTCTCTCTCTCTCTCTCTACCTATTTACACCCTCTTTATTTCTTTCCTCTTGTATTCTTCTTCTTACAATAAAAAGTGAGGAAGATTACGAGGAGGAGGAGGAGGAGGAGGAGGACAACAAGGAGGAGGAGGAGGGGAGGAGGAGGAGAAGGAGGAGGAGGAGGAGGAGGAGGAGAGGAGGACAACAAGGAGGAGGAGAAGGAGGAGGAGTGCGTTATCTCCCTATCTTCTCCCCTCTTACCTTCCTCTTTACCTCCTCTTCCTTGTCTCCCTTCCTTCCATACCTCTCTCCTCTCTCTCTGCTCTCTCTCTCTCTCTCCTCTCTCTCTCTCTCTCCCTCTCTCTCTCCCCTCTCTCATCTCTCTCTCTCCTCTCTCTCTCTCCCTCTCTCTCTCCACTTTACTTGTCTTTCTGTCCCTCTGTTCTCCCTTCTCTCCCTCTCCTCCCTCTCCCCTCCTCCTCCCCCCCCCCCTCCTCCCTCCCCCCCTCTCCCTCCCCCCCCCTCTCCCCCCCCCCTTTTTCCCCTCTATCTTCTCTATTCTTCTACAAGCACCAACGGCAGAATAGGGAATATAGGTCGTGTGTTGTGTGTGTGTGTGTGTGTGTGTGTTGTGTCACTCACCCATGGTCTTGTCCACGCGTGCCGGACTCGCGATCGCCAGTTTTACCCTCCCTGTGCTAGCTTGGACCTCATTATTACCTTAGGTTTATGGTAATGCTTGGACCTCCCCCCCCCCCCCCCCCCCCCTCTTATCCTCTTGCTCAAGGGGATCGTAACCGCCCGAATTTCTCGATGAGCGTCACCCAAGCACCACGTTACTTTTTTTTATTTTATTTTATTTTATTTATTTATTTATTTACATCTATTACAGTTTGACAGAAAAACAAACAAACAAACAAACAAACAAACAAGGGATAGAAACGTTTTTACTTCTCAACGAAATAATGCTTTGATAAGATAACGTGTTGATGTTAGTTAGATGATACAGGGGAATGTCTCTGCTGTATATATGTGCCTGTCTTGATCTACTACCCTATTACTTAGTACGCACGAAATAACCTCTCCTCTCCCCTTCTCTCTCTTCTCTCTCTCATCTCTCTCTCGTCTCTCTCTCTCTCTCTCTCTCCTCTCCCTTCTGTCCTTCTCTCCTCTCCCTCTCTCCCTCCTCTCCCTTCTTCCTTCCTCTCCTTCTCTCTCTTCTCTCTCTCTCTCTCTCTCTCTCTCTCTCTCTCTCTCTCTCTCTCTCTCTCTCTCTCTCTCTCTCTCTCTCTCTCTCTCTCTCCCTTCTGTCCCTTCTCTCTCTCCCTCCCTCTTCCTTCCCTCCCTTCCTTCTCTCTCTCTCTCTCTCTCTCCTTTCTCTCTCTCTCTCTCTCTCTCTCTCTCTCTCTCTCTTCTCTCTCTCTCTCTCTCTCCCTTCTCTCCCTTCTCTCTCTCTCCCCTCCCTCTCCTCTCCTCTCCTCTCCTCTCCTCTTCTCTCTCTGTCTCTCTCTGTCTCTTTCTCTACGTGGGCGAGACTTGTCCTGTTTGCCTCATGAGGTGGAAGAAGAAGGAAGGAAGAAGGAAGACAAGGAGGAGAAAGGAAGAGAAGAGACATGGAGAGAGAGAGGAGGGAGTGATGGGACATGATGATGGAGGAGGAGGAGGAGGAGGAGGAGGAGGGAAGAAGGGAGAGAAGACTGGAGGAAAAGTATGATAGGAGAGTGAGAGAAAAAGTGGAGAGAGAGAGAGAGAGAGAGGAGAGAGAAGAGAGAGAGAGAGAGAGAGAGAGATATTCTGTCCGCAATGTTGGTCTTGTGGATCGGTTATCAAGGCTTCGGTGTCGGGTGAGGAGGAGGAGGAGGAGGGGAGGAGGAGGAGGAGGAGGGAGGAGGAAGATGAGGAGGAGAGGAGGCAAGTAAGAAAGAAGGAAAAATTTTCGTGAAGCAAGCAGTAAAATAAAACCTCGGCTGATTAGAGAGAGAGAGAGAGAGAGAGAGAGAGAGGGGGGGATTAACATATTTTGCTCACAGAAACATAATTAATAATCCGCTTAAGCTCAAAGGCAAAGAAGAAAAAAGTGAGTTCTTTAATATTTGTGTGTGTGAAAGCGATACGAGGTGATTAGCGAAGAAAAAACCCGCGAAACTTAAACAGCGCGAAATCTGAAGCAAAACCGCGAAACGAAAAACCGCGAAACTCTTGAGACTGCGATGTTGCGGGAAATAATAATAATAAAAAAAAAAAAAAAATGTAAGCTGTATTTAGCGAAAAAAATGGAAATGTGAAACTGCTGCACGTCCTAAATGAACCCAAAATAAAACTATAGAATTTTTTTTGAGTATTTGCAAATGACGCGTATATAAAAACTACAAAACATACAAAAAAATGTTAATAAAACCATTATACATTTTTTTCTTGTTTTTATGTTATCAAATAGACTACAATTCACACACACACACACACACACACACACACACACACCACACACACACATACACCCATACACACACTCACCCACACCCACACACCCACCCACACCCACACACCCACCCACACACACTCACACACACCCACACACACACACCCACCCATACACACACACCCACCCACACACACACACCCACACACACACACGCACACACACACACACACACGCACACACGCACACACGCACACACACACACACACACACACACACACACACACACACACACACACACACACACACACACACACATACCCCCCCCCCCCATAGACACACGCACACAGTTAAATAGATCTCATAACAACCTTTGAATTTTGCTGACCTAATAATTGCCTTAAACTGAGGTCAGAGGTCAGAGGTCAAAGGTTAGGGAGGGGGAGAAGGAGGGGTAAAGAGGAGAAGAGGGGAGGGGGAAAGAGATAGGACACACACACACACACACACACACACCACACACACACACACACACACACACACACACACACACACACACACACACACACACACACACACACACACACACACATTTGTCATCCCTGATATTTTTTACCATTATTTATTTATCCTTTATTCTATTTGTTTACATATCCTGATTGTATTAAAGTAAATTATTATTATTATTATTATTATTATTATTATTATTATTATTATTATTATTATTATTATTATTATTATTATTATTATTATTATTATTATTTATTATTATTATTATTTTTTTCTTTTTTTCTAAGCCAACAACTCATCTATTTTGTCTACTTTCAGATGCCGGAAATAAGACAGGTATTATTTTATTTGTTTTCTTTTTTTGGCTAATATTTATAATCTTTTGGCATACTAAACCCATTAATCCAGTCTTCTCTCTCTCTCTCTCTCTCTCTCTCTCTCTCTCTCTCTCTCTCTCTCTCTCCTCTCTCTCTCTCTCTCTCTCTCTCTTCTCTCTCTCTCTCTCTCTCTCTCTTTACATGGCTCGCTACCAGCACTTGAGAACACTTACATAATATTCTAATGCTCTGTCTGGCCTCCTCCCCTCTCCTCCCTCCTCCTCCTCCTCCTCCTCCTCCTCCTCCTCCTCCTTCTGCTGGATATGGATAAGTCTGGTATTTCAATTCTGCTTTTTATTTATTAAGTTTTTTTGCTATTTTGCTATTTTATTTATTAAGTTTTTCGCTATTTTGCTATTTTATTTATTAAGTTTTTTTGCTATTTTGCTATTTTATATATTCAGTTTTTTGCTATTTTGCTATTTTATTTATTAAGATTTTTGCTATTTTGCTATTTTACTTATTAAGATTTTTGCTATTTTGCTATTTTATGTATTCAGTTTTTTGCTATTTTATTTATTATTTTTTTTGCTATATTGCTTTTTTACTTATTCAGTTTTTTGCTATTTTATTTATTATTTTTTTTGCTATTTTGCTTTTTTACTTATTCAGTTTTTTGCTATTTTGCTATTTTATTTATGCAGCTTTTCGCTATTTTGTTATATTCTTACTATATTTACTTTTATACATTACTGTTTTTAGTTATTTGCTTTTACTTTTTTCTTACTTTTTTTATACCAATACTTTATTTTACTCTATTGTTCTTACTGGTTGTTTCTACGAATGTTTTTATATTTTTATTCTGGCTTAAATATCTTCGCATTTTTGATTTTTTTTCTGTCGATAAATTCCTACAATATTCAGCATCTTCTTTGTTATGAATTTCAGAGAGAGAGAGAGAGAGAGAGAGAGAGAGAGAGAGAGAGAGAGAGAGAGAGAGAGAAGAGAGAGAGAGAGAGGAGAGTACCTATAAGTAAGATAGACATACTAATATAAATAATGACACGTATATAGAATGGTTGAAAATTGCATTCGAGAGAGAGAGAGAGAGAGAGAGAGAGAAGAGAGAGAGAGAGAGAGAGAGAGAGAGAGAGAGAGAGAGAGAGAGGGGTCGCTGTACATTGAGATGCATTTAGTGGCACTGGTTGGCAT
>JACEEZ010016559.1:7500-15000 GCA_016584305.1 Chionoecetes opilio
TAAAACCGAGTGGCGACGTTGATGACGGGCTACACTATGGTCGCCAGTTAGTGTTTATGTTTAGAGTGTCTTCCCACCGTCGTCGTCGCCCGAAAAAAAACCTTAGTGAAATTTGAAACCATATATACATGCAGCTACAAAGCATAAAACAACGCTGAAACAGGGTAGATTATACAGTCATGATTATAAACTACTGTGTATCATCTTCAGTGGCACATACACAGCAGTAGTGATGCTATAATTCGTAATATATGGCGCCTGGCGACATCACTGCAGGTGGCGACTATACTGTTATCTACGGTAGTGTTACCAAAACGAAAACTTATCAAGCATCACATTAAAAACGCACGAAAATGAATCAACTATTTAGCATTGCATAGAAAAAAAAACTTAGATCAGAAGAAAGATTAGAAGAAAAGTGTTACCAAAGCGAAAATATATCCATCATTCAGCAGTGCAGAGATAAAAAACCCGGTAGAAGTCAAGGATAGAAGCCAGTCTTACAAACGTGAGAAGTAAATTTAATCGACCATTCATAGATAAAAAATAGATCAGTAAGAAAAAAAATAATGATAGATGCATAGATTAAAAAAAAATACATCGATAAAAAAAAGTAGTGTTGCATAAACGAAAACTTATCAAGCAAAACACGAAGAAAAACACCCATGAAAATTATTAACTATTCAGCAGTGCATAGATAAAAAAATAGATGCTTAGATGGAAAAAATAGATGCTTAGATGGAAAAAAATAGATGCTTAGATGAAAAAAATAGATGCTTAGATGGAAAAAAATAGATGCTTAGATTGGAAAAAATAGATGCTTAGATGGAAAAAATAGATGCTTAGGTGGAAAAAATAGATGCTTAGATGGAAAAAATAGATGCTTAGGTGGAAAAAATAGATGCTTAGATGGACAAAAATAGATGCTTAGATGGACAAAAATAGATGCTTAGATGGAAAAAATAGATGCTTAGATGGACAAAAATAGATGCTTAGATGGAAAAAAATAGATGCTTAGATGGAAAAAATAGATGCTTAGATGGAAAAGAATAGATGCTTAGATGGAAAAAAATAGATGCTTAGATGGAAAAAAATAGATGCTTAGATGGAAAAAAATAGATGCTTAGATGGAAAAAAATAGATGCTTAGATGGAAAAAACTAGATGCTTAGATGGAAAAAACTAGATGCTTAGATGGAAAAAACTAGATGCTTAGATGGAAAAAAATAGATGCTTAGATGGAAAAAACTAGATGCTTAGATGGAAAAAAATAGATACTTAGATGGAAAAAACTAGATGCTTAGATGGAAAAAAATAGATGCTTAGATGGAAAAAAATAGATGCTTAGATGGAAAAAATAGATGCTTAGATGGAAAAAATAGATGCTTAGATGGAAAAAATAGATGCTTAGATGGAAAAAAATAGATGCTTAGATGGAAAAAAATAGATGCTTAGATGGAAAAAAATAGATGCTTAGATGGAAAAAAAATAGATGCTTAGATGAAAAAAATAGATGCTTAGATGAAAAATATAGATACTTAGATTGAAAAAAATAGATGCTTAGATGAAAAAAAATTAAATAGATAAAAAAAAAGTATTATCAAAACGCACACTAGGAAGCCTTCAGAAAGTCGAGGATAAAAACCAAGAACTGATGAAGCATTAAAAAAAATCTTACAAACTGTTTAACTTTAACCCCTTCACGCCCAGATCTTTCCTTTGCTATATAAAACCGTCTGTTGTTAGCCATAAAATTACGAAACGTCACTGAATATACCACATTAGTTAGTGGACAAGGATACTAAACAGGTCATAGCTATAAAACATTGCTTATAGTCACTAAGAATCGTCTAATGGTACCCAAATTACGTTCTGGGTCTCAAGGGGTTAAATAAAAATAAATAAAAAACGAACACTTGTGAGGCCTTTGAGCGAGTCGAGGCTGAAGCGACAGTCTTACCGTAGTGAGGAGTGGACCTTGCGCCGCCGTGACTTTTATGGTGATGGAGGGCGCGGCGGAGTTATGGGCGATTGGCGGCACTGCAGCTATGGAGAGGTGGTGGCGGTGTTGGTGTGGGGTGTTGTGGAAGGCAGGAGGAAAGATACATAGGAGGTGTGAGGTAGTTTTTTTTTTGGGGGGGGGAAAGGTTTTTTGTACAAATATATCACTAATAGACTTATAAAAAAGACATAGACGGATATATAAACATTTGTCTATAAAAAAAAGACCTTGAGCTTGAATACAATATCGTTGACTTTGATGCCTCGCTAATGGATTTTAAAGTTTTTTTTTTTATTTAAATTTTTTATTTTTTTTATTATTTTTATTATTTTTCATTATTATTATTTGTTGTTGTGAAAGGTCAGGGTTCAAGAGTATAATTTAACACTTTTTTTAACACTTATTATTTTTAAGTATCCTTCGCTTTGTATACAATCCTTCAGAGTCCTTCACGGGCCTCTTCGCTCCTTCACGCATCCTACAGGAGTCATGGGAGGGCATTAAAAGTCCCACAGGATTGCTATAGTATTCCTAGGTTTTTATAAGTACTTTGACATTCGCATGGGTGGCTCAAATAGGGATTACTAATACTAATACTTATACTGAAAATACTATTAGATTACTCATAATTGTATTAAAGTAATGATTAATCTAGCAATTCCTATCATATTTTTATCTCTTGTAGTAAGTTTTGTCTAATTTGTGTTTTTTAAGGAGTATCTGGAAGTATCATGTCATTGTAAATTTGCTGAAATAGGGACTTCTAATCATTGTAACTGAAAACTGACTCCATATTCGTGTTCAGCATGCCCAAAAACTGCTAGGAACTAATTTTCAACAAATCTATTTCTCAAAAAATATTGCAAATTTTGCAAGAGGTATGCCTTGATTTTTTTTTTTATTCACATTTTTATCAATAACTAAAAAACTATGGCAGATATGTGCAACGTGTATAGAACCTTTGTTACTTCGATAAGTTTTCTTCTACGACTCATTTTTTGCGGCAAAATAACAAAAACCTGATCGTCGTCAATTTTGGATTATTTTTGAGCAGCCAGAAATCCGAAAGTTTTTTTTTCGCCAGATAATTGAAAATGCCGGGGATACAATTGTAGATCCATCCATTTACAATAACTTTTGATGGGTGAGTGATTTGAGAAACAAGTTGAGAGTTGAACGGGAAAAAGTAAATATATATGTTTATAATACAGAAATCGTTCATGATAGGTCAGTGTAGACGCAGAGACCAGTGTTGCCACCTCAGTGTAGGGGAAGGGACTAACTATATGATTTTCACGCATAGTAATATATCATACTTCTATTTTAAATCAGTTTTACTTTGAAAATCACAAGTTAGACTGAACCTAAGAACAAAAAATAGAAACTGCAACTCAGCAAATTTTATTAACATCTACATTCATACACATACATACATACATACATACATACATACATACATACATACATACATACATACATACATACATACATACATAAATACCTTAACATTTCCATTATAATATCCCTCCATAAAAAATAAAAATACTCACATTTAAAAGTATATAACTGCATTAAAAAATCTGCTTTAAAAGTGAAATGGTGTGGCAATAACGGAACTCTTGCAATATATAGAAAGGGAGAGAGAGAGAGAGAGAGAGAGAGAGAGAGAGAGAGAGAGAGAGAGAGAGAGAGAGAGAGAGAGAGAGAGAGGAATATAATTTAATCTGTGTGTGTGTGTGTGTGTGTGTTTTGTGTGTGTGTGTGTGTGTAGGAGGTATATGCTAACTTAGGAGTATGATAGAAGCATTACAAGGTGAAATATGTGTGTGGGTGTATAATCTAATCTTTAAGTAGTAAGAAATTGATGGTTTATGAGTTCTTAGTGTATTTGTTCTATTGTAATCTGTATTGTTATTATTATTATCATGTGGTATTATAAGTGTGTGTACTTATAATTATAGTATAAATACGATGGTTTTGGTGAGTACAAGTAATACAATCTGTGCCGTTTTGACATGTTCGAGTGACTTATTGTGTAGAGGGGCTAGAGGTAACCATCGGATAATTCGGACTTTCGGCTAATTCGACCCAGGTCTCCCCCCAATTAGTTCGAATTAGAGAGCGTTTACTGTATTTTCATTTTTGTATGGCTTTATATTGAGACCGAAGAAAATATCTTAAAACTAGATAAAAAAGAAGATAGTAGATATTAAAGCTGTAAGATAAAGCTTCTACATTTGATTGATTTATTCATTTTATATATATATTTTTTCATCTTATTTTGTACTAGCCGCAAAGCCGCCCTCCGGGCGGACTTTTTGGCTAGCTCCTGCGGAGGGCTATTGGTGGGCCTTCGGCCCACCACCTGTGTTTGGTGGGCCTTCGGCCCACCAAACATGGACTCTCCAGATAGCCCCTTCTAACTTTCCTGAAATCATGGATGTAGAAATGTATGTATTCCCCCCACCCATTACCCATCACCCCCCCCATTCACTCACCCATTACCCATCACCCCCCACCCATTCACTCACCCATTACTCATCACCCCCCACCCATTCACTCACCCATTACCCATCACCACACACCCATTCACTCACCCATTACCCATCACCCCCCACCTATTCCCTCACCCATCACCCCCAACCCATCACCCCCCACCCATTCACTCACCCATCACCCCACACCCATTACCCATCACCCCACCCATTCACTCACCCATTACCCATCACCCTACATCAAGGCTTCCTCAATTCTCGCAACCCACTTTTGTTTTCACAATTCTCGCTAATAGGCTGCTAAAAAAAAAGAAAAAAAAAAAAGTGATCGGATCATCTCATAAGTGGGCTTATGACCTTCCCCTGGTCAACCTGATTCCAAAAATGTGCCATATGAGGTGTTTGCGCCACGGGGGGCGGAACCTATACCACACACACACACACACACACAGACAGACAGACAGACAGACAGACAGACACACTTTCGCTTATATTATTATAGATTCTTTAAAGTCTTATTTTTTCATTGTATTTTGATTTTTTTAGTCATTTTTTCATCGTATTTATATTTTTTAGAAGTTTATATTTTTTTCATCTTAATTTGATTTTTTTAGTCATATTTTTTCATCTTATCTTCATTTTTTAGAAGTTATATTTTTTCATCGTATTTTCATTTTTTAGAAGTCTTATATTTTCATCGTATTTTGTATTTTTAGAAGTCATATTTTTTCATCGTATTTATATTTTTTAGAGGTCAATTTTTGTATCTTATTTTCATTTTTTTAAAGTCTTATTTTTTCATCTTATTTTCATTTTTTAGAAGTTTTTAATTTTTTTCATATTTTAATTTTTTTGAAGTTTTATATTTTTTTCATTTTAATTTTTTAGAAGTTTTATATTTTTTTCATATTTACATTTTTTAGAAGTTAAAATTTTTTTTCATCGTATTTTGATTTTTTTGAAGTTATATTTTTTCATCGTATTTTGATTTTTTAGAAGTCTTATATTTTCATCTTATTTTCATTTTTTAAGTCATATATTTTTATCTTTACATTTTTAGAAGTTATATTTTTTTCATATTTTCATTTTTTAGAAGTTTTATGTTTTACATATTTTCATTTTTTAGAAGTCTTATATTTTTTTACATTTTCATTTTTTAGAAGTTTTATATTTTTTTCATATTTTCATTTTTTAGAAGTTTTATATTTTTTTCATATTTTCATTTTTTAGAAGTTTTTTTTTTCTTTCATATTTTCATTTTTTAGAAGTCATATTTTTTTACATATTTTCATTTTTTAGAAGTTTTATATTTTTTTCATATTTTCATTTTTTAGAAGTCTTATATTTTTTTACATATTTTCATTTTTTAGAAGTTTTATATTTTTTTCAGATTTTCATTTTTTAGAAGTTTTATATTTTTTTCATCTTATTTTCGTTTTTTAGAACTCATATTTTTTTTCATCGTATTTATATTTTTTTTAAGTCATATTTTTTTCATCGTATTTTCATTTTTTAGAAGTCTTACATATATTTAGTTGTTTTTAATGAAAGTCTTTGATCGTCATTTCATCACGTCCTGCTGTGACCACTAATCTGATTGTGTGATTGTAAGGTGATTCATTGAAGCTCTAATCCCTTTCCTTCCTTCTTTCCTTCTTTCTTTCTTTCTTTCTTTCTTTCTTTCTTTCTTTAATGATTCGACAAGGTGATTAGACAGTTCCGTGTGTGTGTGTGTGTGTGAGAGAGAGCGAGAGAGAGAGAGAGAGAGAGAGGGAGAGAGAGAGAAGGGAGAGAGAGAGAAGAGACGAGGAAAGGGGAGAGGAGAAGAGAGAGAAGAGAGAGAGAGAGAGAGAGAGAGAAGAGAGAGGGAGAGAGAGAGAGAGAGAGAGAGAGAGAGAGAGAGAGAGAGAGAAAACGACAATAAATGACCTTGTATACGTCAATAAGGGAGGAGAGAGAGAGAGAGAGAGAGAGAGAGAGAGAGAGAGAGAGAGAGAGAGAGAGAGAGAGAGAGAGAGAGAGAGAGAAGAGAGAGAGAGAGAGAGTAAAGAACGACAATAAATGACCTTGTATATGTCAATAAGGGGGAGAGAGAGAGAGAGAGAGGAGAGAGAGAGAGAGAGAGAGAGAGGAGAGAGAGAGAGGAGAGAGAGAGAGAGAGAAGAGAGGAGAGAGAGAGAGAGAGAGAGAGAGAGTTAAGGGGAGAATATTACAAAGGGGGAGAAGGGAGAGAGGGGAAGAGAATATAATGTAGGGAGAGCAAGGGAGGGGAAAACTTATTACTAGTCAAAGAGAGAGAGAGAGAGAGAGAGAGAGAGAGAGAGAGAGAGAGAGAGAGAGAGAGAGAGAGAGAGAGAGAGAGAGAGAGAGAAAGCTAAAAAAATGAGAAAATGAATTAAGGGAGAGATATAAAACCCTTTCATAAAACTTTCTTCTTTCTTTTTCTTCTTCTTTCTTCTTTTTTCTTTTTTCTTTTTCTTTTTTCTTTTTCTTTTTCTTTTTTTCTTGTTGTTTTTCTTCTTGTTCTTGTTTTTTCTTTTTTCTTGTTGTTCTTCTTTCTTCTTCTTTCTTCTTCTTCTTTCTTCTCTCAGCATCCTCCTCCCTTATCCTCCTCCTTTCTCCCTTTCTCCTTTCTCCCTTTCTCTTTTCTTTCTATTACCTCCTTCTTTATTCCTTCCTCCCTTATACTTCCTTCCTTCTCCTTTATTATCCTCCCTTATCCTCCTTCCTTTCTCCCTTTCTCCCTTCTTTCTTATTCTTAACCTCCTCCTTTCTCTCTTCTCCCTTCTCTCTCTCTCCCTTCTTCCTTCTCTCTTTCTCCCTTCTTCCTTCTATATCCCTTCCTCCCTTTCTTCCTTCCTCCCTTATTCTTCTCCCTTGTCCTTCCTTCTCCCTTATTCTTCCTTTATTCTCCCTTATTCTTCTCTCTTCTTCCTTCTCTCTTTCTCCCTTTTCCTTCCTCCATATCCCTTTCTCCCTTTCTTCCTTCTCTATTCTCCCTTTC
>JACEEZ010016560.1:0-12030 GCA_016584305.1 Chionoecetes opilio
GCAACGGGTCAGGGAGGCCTCATCCCGCACCCCCGCAGGGGGGGTCCCCCTTTACGGCACGGAGCAGGGAGGCCTCCCAGCTTCCAGATATTGTTGTGATCGTGCCCAAGGGGCAATAAGGGCCTCACACGCCCCCGCGTGCCTTCACGGCACGGAGCAGGGAGGCTTTCACCCGCCCCCGCGTGCCTTCACGGCACGGGGGAGGGAGGCCCTCACCAGCCCTCGCGTGCCTTCACGGCATGGGAGAGAGAGGCCCTCACCAGCCCCCGCGTTCTACCACGGCATGGGAGAGGGAGGACCTCACAAGCCGCCGCATGCCTTCACGGCATGAAAGAGGGAGGCCCTCACAAGCCCCCGTGTGCCACCACAACACGGGGCATGGAGGGGCTCACCAGCCCACGCGTGGCACCACGGCATGGGAGAGGGAGGCCCTCACCAGCCCCCGCGTGCCACCACAACACGAGACAGGAAGGGGCTCACCCGCCCCAGCGTGCCACCACGGCATTGGAGAGGGAGGGCCTCACCAGCCCCCGCGTGCCTTCACGGCAAGGAGCAGGGAGACCCTCACAAGCCCCCGCGTGCCATCACGGCACGGAGCAGGGAGGCCTTCACCCGCCCCGGCGTGCCTTAACGGCACGGGGCAGGGAGGACTTCACCCGCCCCCGCGTGAGTAGGTAGAATTAGTACTTCTGTACTTAGTAGAATTACAACTAGTATCACACAATTGTAAAAATTATTATAACTTCCATACAGGATATTTTCATATACTTAACATCAAATGAAACTGCATATATTTTAGGAACGTCATGAAGATATAACTATATAAATATAATGTATATATATTTATATGAATATATTTTCTGGGTTTACCGTGAGAACTCAATACAGCTCATCACTTTGTTAGGTCGAGCAAGTAGGTCACAAACCAATTGTATATATGTCAGCCTTTTATAAATGTCGACGTCACCTAGTAACATGTGAGAGGAGCGGTCGGAAGTGTGGAAACGACAGACAGAACACCTTGGAACACGATACCACAAAGACGCTCATCTCACGAGCTCCGCCGACACTCACTGGCTGGCTATCTACATATCTGGTTGTAATAAATCAAAGTCCTTATTAGACTTAGAAATAGATGTGTACAAATTAGAAGTACCATTTTAACTTAACACATAATCTATAATAATATAAGCGAAAGTGTGTCTGTGTGTGTATGTGGTATAGGTTCCGCCCCCCGTGGCGCAAACACCTCATATGGCACATTTTTGGAATCAGGTTGACCAGGGGAAGGTCATAAGCCCTTTTATGAGATGATCCGATCACTTTTTTTCTTTTTTTTTAGCAGCTATTAGCGAGAATTTTGAAAACAATAAGTGGGTTGCGAGAATTGAGGAAGCCTTGATGTAGGGTGATTGGGTAATGGGTGAGTGAATGGGTGGGGTGATGGGTAATGGGTGTGGGGTGATGGGTGAGTGAATGGTGGGGAGTGATGTGGTTGGGGGTGATGGGTGATGGGTGAGGGAATAGGTGGGGGGTGATGGGTAATGGGTGAGTGAATGGGTGTGTGGTGATGGGTAATGGGTGAGTGAATGGGTGGGGGTGATGGGTAATGGGTGAGTGAATGGGTGGGGGGTGATGGGTATGGGTGAGTGAATGGGTGGGGGGTGATGGGTAATGGTGAGTGAATGGGTGGGGGGAATACATACATTTCTACATCCATGATTTCAGGAAAGTTAGAAGGGGCTATCTGGAGAGTCCATGTTTGGTGGGCCGAAGGCCCACCAAACACAGGTGGTGGGCCGAAGGCCCACCAATAGCCCTCCGCAGGAGCTAGCCAAAAAGTCCGCCCGGAGGGCGGCTTTGCGGCTAGTGTTGCTATAAAATGCAAACTTTTGGGGTCATTTCTTTACATGTACAGAACATTCTGAACCTCGTGTTTTCAAGCTGGGTGGCGTTATTCCACTTTTAATGAGAAGAGAGAGAAATACTCACTCTTTCAAGCTTATTAAAGTAGTGGCAAGTTCATAGCCAGAGATTAGATAGCTCATTACTTTGAAGTTACGTAGTTCATTAATCAAATTAATAGTATGGCCTCAGGTAGAAATAAAATATTATCAGACTTTTCCTCATCTGGAAATGTCAATTACTTGTCTTGATATGCACTTGATGACTTCCACGATCAATGTGCTACAATTCACCTCTTTAATGAGCTTAGATTCTCACTAGCCGTGCATTCGATAGTGTCATCAGTCATTGGACGGATGCAGAGAGCAGCTTACCGAGGAAAATTCATCTTTCCATAAAATAGTTAAAAAGATAAATGATCCTGTCATGGATACATTTTTTTTTTACAAATTTTTAATCACAAGTTGTAGCAGTTTCTGTAGACATTTTTTGGTATAGTTTTCAAGTGCTTCCCTAAATGTAAAATTGGTAAATAAATTCATTACACCAGAACTGCTAACCACACAGTATATGTCAGGACCGGGCGACTGATTTCATGACTTCACTTTTTTTCAGCACCTACAAGGTTTGTTCAAAGACATTACTTTAAACCAATATAAAAAATCGTCGTGATAGAAGCCGAATCAGTAAAGAAATCGAAGTCGAAAAATCTCAAGATTACATGTATTGAACCAAGTCCTTCAATAAACCTGGGGAAAGCACAGGTTTTGGTGCCACGGATGTGGCGTGCTCCACTTCATACAAGGAAATGCAACAACACTTTGTCAAAATTTAAATCAAGGTATCTGTAATAGCTCAATATTGATGAAGATGAAAAGTGAAAGGTACACGCCAACGTTTTACTTGTAGGTGACTTACGACAAGAAACACTGGTCAGTGGCGCGGCAACGTGCGGTGATGCAGGAGTGAAACTTTAGGTCTCATCATCCTCAAGGCTAGACTCCTGCATGTTCCCATGCCTGGTAGCTTCAGGAGCATGTTGGACGGTGTTGGTACTCCTCCCACAAGCCCGGCCCTCCCCGCCTCTTCAGAATGGCTTGTGAAAGTATGGTTCACACAATTATCTCGTAAAATGAAAGAAAAAGAAAAAGAACAAAATCGTAGCAAAATGAATTATCGATAAATACATGTTTCATATTCACACAGATTGCCATCATAATATTCAACCAAATATTAAAACATCACATGTTAATGACCCTGTTAACCTGTGTGAGCCAAATATGGTGAAGGAGAGAATGACACGCAACAAATGAGGCACCGCACGAAGCAGCAAGTTTGTTTGGTTTACGAAAAGTTAAATACTTGAACAAAAATAGAGGTGATTGCCAAGCATTGAATAAGACTGTGTTATGTTATTAACATTTATTATGTTATTATTTTGTTATATAGGATGTTTACTGGTGAACAAAGTCTTATTTGTTATTGCAGGGTTATTGCGAAGAAGTGAACATGATCTTCAGAACATGAATGCAGAATCCTCAATAATTGTGCAGGAGAATACTGAAGGTGCTGAAGGGAGACGTGCAATAACTGGCGTCACGCGGCGGGGAAATTGTGGGCTGCGACCTCCGCCGAATCCCTTGTTTTGCTCCGCCGGGGAAAAAAGTGCCGACGAGCAGCTGATGTTAGTTTTCCTCCTAAAGCTGATTTAGTTTTATGAAATTGATATTTTTATGCACGTAAATTTTAGAAAAATGTTTAGACGGCAAGTAATATTTTATCCTGGGGACAAAATTCGGTACCCTGATCAATACATTGATCAGTACAATATTTCATAGTAATGGGTAAAAGGGGGGAACTGTGCATTTATATTTACCTCCTATTTCATTACGGATACCATACACAAAATACGCTTATTTTTCGTGATAATAAAGTTGAGATAACAAACGGGTAAGTGATGGTATTTTAGGAGGCAATAAAAATATTTCCCGGGGGACAAATTTCGTACCCTGAAATACATTTACTTCACTAGACAAAATCATTGTAACCGTAAAATGGATAAAGAAATCGGTAACTTAATAATATGGCTTACCTCCATTCATTACAGATACCATACACACAAATACCTTAATATCATTAATAAAGTTAAGCAACAAAAACCCCGGTAAGTGTCCGGCTTTATTCTTAAATCACACTCAAATTTTCCATAGTTTTAACATCAAATGAAAACTAGCAGAGCATTTCAGGAATAACTATGATAGAAGCGATACTCACCCATCCAGGTGCTGTTGGTGATGATCTGCAGTATCCTGGCGGGGTCCATGGCGAGGGGGGGGTTGCGGTGGCTGGGGCGCAGGTGGAGGGATAGAGGGAGGACATGGGGAGGATACAAGTTAGGGAGATATTAGACAGATGAAACTATTTGTTGGGTTGACCAAGTAAAGGTTGAGACACAATATCCAAGTCACTGCTGCTAGACCTTGTAATCTGGTCTCAGAAGAAAACAGGAGACGTCAGGAAAGAGTGATTCAGGAGGGTGAGACCCCTCTAGGAAATCTGTCGTAGTTCAGGATATAACAACGTAAGGGTGAATGTAGGAAAAGGAAGAGGCGGGTTGTTTGTAGTTGAGAAAGAACAACTGGTAATTATCAGGGTGAGAAAAAAACTTCTAAGGAAAAAGCCAAAGGAAAATGAAGATAGGGAAAGGGACAATGGGATTTCCGCTTGGGAAGGATATATTGCGCCCTTAGGGAGAAAGGAAGGGAAGGTAACGCAGCAACTTGAGATTGCTTACGTGTGTATCCTCCCCAAGCACTCCTCAATTCCCTCGCCTCACTGAGCCTCGCGATCCCCGTCAGTCTTCGAGGTTTAGGACGCGGCTTGCCTTTCGTGACCTGCCTGTCCCTCCGCACATTTTTTTTGTGAATCAATAAAAGGTCGGTGCCGCGGGGCAACACGTATGCTTCCTGTCTGACTCTGGGGTTTTCCCGTTCCTCACCACAAGCGACTCTGGGCAGGATTTTTATTTTGTTTTCTTTGCCGCTTTTATGTTTTTTTTTTTTAGCTCGATTTTTTACAAAGATATATCACTGTTTTAAGGTTTTTTGTTTCAGGTAAAAACATAGAAGGAACCCCCGTTTTTAAAGTGTTATGTTGAAGTGAAGTAAGGTTTCGCCCCTCATTCATAAAAACATGTTTCGGTTTTTCCTTGGTTAGTACTTTCCCAATTGAAGTAAATTTTGATTCGAGGGATTTTGAAGGGTGATCTTAACTTTAAACGTTTAAAAAATGCTGAAATTATATGTTTATTTTTTCGTCGCGCTTATGTATCTCAGATTATAATATGAAACAAAACTTGAAATTTCTCACATACCAAACTGAATAGCTTTTTAACTTTTGTATTTTTATGTGGGGTCGTGTAATGAAAAAATGTATATAATCAAAGGTTTAAATTGAATTATCCCTTCGTCCCCCTTTCTCCCCCCCTTTCATCCTCTTTCTCCCTCCCTTTTGTCCTCTTCTCCCCCCTTTCATCCTCTTCTCCCTCCCTTTTGTCCCTTTCTCCCTCCCTTTTGTCCTCTTCTCCCTCCCTTAACGGCCTCTTTCTCCCTCCCTTTTGTCCTCTTGCTCCTCCCTTTTGTCCTCTTGCTCCCTCCCCTTTTTGTCCTCTTTCTCCCCCTTTTGTCCTCTTTCTCCCTCCCCTTTTTTCCTCTTCTTTCCCCCCCTTACGTCCTCTTTCTCCCTCCCTTTTGTCCTTGCTCCCTCCCTTTTGTCCTCTTTCTCCCCCCCTTTTGTCCTCTTGCTCCCCCCTTTTGTCCCTCTTTCTCCTCCCTTTCATCCTCTTGCTCCCTCCCCTTTTTTCCTCTTTCTCCTCCCTTTTTTTCCTCTTGCTCCCTCCCCTTTTTTCCCCTTTCTCCCTCCTTTTGTCCTCTTTCTCCCTCCCTTACGTCCTCTTTCTCCCCCTTTTTTTCCTCTTGCTCCCTCCCTTTCATCCTCTTTCTCCCTCCCTTTCATCCTCTTTCTCTCCTCCCTTTTGTCCCTTGCTCCCCCCCTTTTGTCCTCTTTCTCCCTCCCTTTTGTCCTCTTGCTCCTCCCTTTTGTCCTCTTTCCCCTCCCTTACGTCCTTCTTCCCTCCCTTTTGTCCTTTTCTCCCTCCCTTTTGTCCTCTTTCTCCCTCCCTTACGTCCTCTTTCTCCTCCCTTTTGTCCTCTTGCTCCCTCCCTTTTGTCCCCTTTCTCCTCCCTTACGTCCTCTTCTCCCTCCCTTTGTCCTCTTTCTCCCTCCCTTTCAAACCTCTTTCTCCCTCCCTTTTGTCCTCTTGCTCCCTCCCTTTCATCCTCTTTTTCCCTCCCTTTTGTCCCCTTTCTCCCTCCCTTTGTCCTCCTTTCTCCCTCCCTTACGTCCCCCTTTCTCCCTCCCTTTTGTCCCTCTTTCTCCTCCCTTACGTCCTCTTTCTCCCTCCGTTTTGTCCTCTTTCTCCCCCCCTTTCATCCTCTTTCTCCCTCCCTTTTGTCCTCTTGCTCCCTCCCTTTTGTCCTCTTCTCCCTCCCTTTTGTCCTCTTCTCCTCCCTTACGTCCTCTTTCTCCCTCCCTTTTGTCCTCTTGCTCCTCCCTTTCATCCTCTTTCTCCCTCCCTTTCATCCTCTTTTCCCTCCCTTTTGTCCCCTTGCTCCCTCCCTTTTGTCCTCTTTCTTTCCTCCCCTTTTTTCCTCTTGCTCCCTCCCTTTTGTCCTCTTTCTCCTCCCTTACGTCCTCTTTCTCCCTCCCTTTTGTCCTCTTTCTCCCTCCCTTTTGTCCTCTTTTCCCCTCCCTTTCGTCCTCTTTCTCCCTCCCTTTTGTCCTCTTGCTCCCTCCCTTTTGTCCTCTTTCTCCCTCCCTTACGTCCTCTTTCTCCCTCCCTTTCATCCTCTTCTCCCCCCCCTTTTGTCCTCTTGCTCCCTCCCTTTTGTCCCTTTCTCCCTCCCTTACGTCCTCTTTCTCCCTCCCTTTTGTCCTCTTTCTCCCTCCCTTTTGTCCTCTTTCTCCCTCCTTACGTCCTCTTTCTCCCTCCCTTTTGTCCTCTTGCTCCCCCTTTTTTCCTCTTTCTCCCTCCCTTACGTCCTCTTTCCCTCCTTTGTCCTCTTTCTCCCTCCCTTTTGTCCTCTTGCTCCCTCCCTTTTGTCCTCCTGCTCCCTCCCTTTTTTCCTCTTTCTCCCCCCCTTACGTCCTCTTTCTCCCTCCCTTTTGTCCTCTTTCTCCCTCCCTTTTGTCCTCTTTCTCCCTCCCTTTTGTCCTCTTTCTCCCTCCCTTTTGTCCTCTTTCTCCCTCCCTTTTGTCCTCTTTCTCCCTCCCTTACGTCCTCTTTCTCCCTCCCTTTTGTCCTCTTTCTCCCTCCCTTTTGTCCTCTTGCTCCCCCCCTTTTGTCCTCCTGCCCCCTCCCTTTTGTCCTCTTTCTCCCTCCCTTTCATCCTCTTTCTCCCTCCCTTTTGTCCTCTTGCTCCCTCCCCTTTTTTCCTCTTTCTCCCTCCCCTTTCGTCCTCTTTCTCCCTCCCTTTTGCCTCTTGCTCCCTCCCTTTTGTCCTCTTTCTCCTGCCTTTCGTCCCCTTCCTCCCTCGTTGCCCCTTCACACGCCTGTTGTCTCCCAATTGAACTGATTATTCCCCCCCGGCGCACCTGTTCACCTTTTTTAAGGGTGAAGGGAAGGAAGGGTCTCCAGTCTTTTCGTTTAAGGTCACTGGTCGATGGTGTTATTGGGCCTCCCACCGTAACTGTCTTTTGTTCGTGTTTGTGTTGTTGTATTTTAGTTGTGTTGAGTGTGGTAGTGTGTGGGTCTGTATGTAAAGGAATTCAAATGCAAGAATGGTTGTTTTATTGCTACCACATATCTCTCTCTCTCTCTCTCTCTCTCTCTCTCTCTTCTCTCTCTCTCTCTCTCTCCCCTCACTCGGCCACTTGCCCCGAAAAAAAAATGGTTTGAAATGGGTTTAGTAAATATATATGTAGTATGGGGGTGCCAAGTAAAATTATGTAAATAACCATATATTTGAAGATCCTGTTTTATTTGCTTCTCGATATATATAACTTTTTTCTAATTCTTTCTGAGTGTTGCAGCTTTTCTATCATCTCATCTTCCCCCACAGTTTTTCCCCCTCATCAGTTCCTACCAACCTTCCGTCCCCTGCTTCTTATCCCTTCCCTCGACCCCCCCCCCCCCCCTATGCACTCCCTCCCTTTACTCATCCTCCCCGATGGTCCGTCATAGTCAGACCCCCCCCTATGCACTCAATCTCGAAATACTCAAAAAATTTCCTATTTTTCGGGGGTTCTTTAAAATTTTTTCTCATGGAGGGGTGAAAAAATATTCCGATTTTTACACACGAAGCCCCGGCGTCCCCCCCCCCGTCGCACGCGCCCCGGCCCCTTTTCCGCGTCTGACTCCCCCCAACAAATCTCTTGTATCGAGTATCAGTCAAGCATTTCCCGTCAGGGCCTCCTTCCCCTCGGGCCGCCCCCAAAGGGCCCCTACCCACGCCGAGGACACCGCGCTTGCTCTGGGCAAAATGATATGAAAAAAAAAAGGGTTTTTGTAAATCCTCTGTGGAAATTCTGGGTGTAAAAAGTCACTATTGTAAAGGGGAGAATACACAGCGCGCCAAAACATTTTCGGACTTAAAAACAGCGCTTCCAACGGGGAAATTTAGAAAAAGTCCTAGGGAGCTACTGACTTCCGAGAGAGTACTTACTAGGGGCTTTTTAAACACGGGGATCCATCAAAACCGTTTAGGAAAGTTCAATGCCACTGGTCAATTTAGACGAAACATTTTAAAGTATCCCTTCCCTTCCCCCGAGTATTTGAACAGAGCGCATTGTATGTCTATCATTATTTTTATAATGAGTGGGAAGAAAGACCTAAAAAAAGGCAAATTAAAAATTATTTTATCTCTACACAAGGGAGGATGTTGTGTTGTGGGGGAGAGGCCAGTGGAAAAATATCAAAGGGTTGTGGATGTTACGAGGGAAAGGTGCATAAAAGGGTGAAAATTCACGTGATTGCTCGTCCGACAGCCCGCACCAGAACATTTAAGTGGCCGGGGGAGGTGTAAGACATCACAAGCATCCTAAATGTCAGAAAAGTCAGGGGGATGCCCCCCAATTAAAAAGGGAAGAAAAAAATTGCTATGACTTTTTTCATCCTCGCCCTGGCCACTTTAAAAGTTCTGGTGTCGCGGCTGTCGCGCGATGCAAATCCCCGTGAAACTTTTTCCCCCCACTTATGCACTCATCTCCTCGTAACATCCACAATCCTTGATATTTCTTCCACTGGCCTCTCCACTCACAACACAACATCTCTGCCTTGTGTAGAGATACAATAATTTTAATTTGCTCTTTTGTTAGGTCTTTCTTGCCACTCATTATGAAAATAATGATAGACATACCAATGCGCGTCTGTTCAAATTACTCGCGGGAAGGAAGGCGATACTTTTTAAAATGCTTCGTCTATAATTGACAAGTGGCATCTGAACATTCCTCAACGGTCTTGATGGACTGCCCGTGCTTTAAACAAGCTGCCATATGTAAGATATCTCTCTCGGAAGTCAGTAGGCTGCCATAGAGTACATTTTCTGAATTCCCGTATGGAAGCGCTGTGTTATGATGTCGCGAACAATGCTTTGGCGCGCTGTGTATTCTGCCTTTACAATAGTGACATTTCACATCAGACATTTCCACAAGAGGATTTACAATGAGCCGTTTTTTTTCATATCATTTATGCCAGAGCAATGCGCGGTGTCCTCGGCGTGGGTAGTGTGCCTTGGGGCGGCCCGGCAGGGTGAAGGAGGGCCTGACAGGGTAAATGCTTGACGGTGATACTCGATACAAGATGAGTTGTTGGTGGGAGTCAGACGCGAGAATGAGGAGCCAGGGGCGCGTGCATGACGGGGGAGGGGACGCTCGGGGCTTCGCTGTGTAAGAGACTCGGAATATTATTGTTCACTCCATCCATGAGAAAAAATTTAATGAACCCAAGAAAATAAGGAAATTCAATGAAGTCAGATGTTCCATGCTGCTTTGGGTGAATTTTGACTTTTGGTGGCATTTTGGTGATTCCGTTGTTTATTACCGACGTGTGTATCAAGATTACTGTGTCGTGTCAGGTGCCCCAAAATTATTGTTTTTTTCAGGTTATTCTACACACACGCACACGCACACGCACAAACATACACACACACACACGTACACACGCACAAACACACACACACACACACACACACACACACACACACACACACACACACACACACACACACACACACACACACACACACACGCACAAACACACACACACACACACACACACACACACACACACACACACACACACACACACACACACAACACACACCCCACACACACACACACACACACACACACACACACACACACACACGCGAGATTTTCTTAATAGTTTCAGTTCGTTTTTACAATTTCTTTTAACTCTCCCTTCGGAACCTCACCTCTCAGTTTCTCTTCATTTTCCAGCTCCTTTTTTTTCCCTCTCCCGCAGATGAAAACCCGTCCTCCTGGATAAAACCTTGGAGCGCCCGGACCAAGGTCTCTTAATATATTTGTTTTCTTTGAGGACGAAATGGATTACCATGTTAATCAGCTTGAGCAAAAATGAATCACTTTGAGTATTTCGAGATTGAGTGCATAGGGGGGGGTCTGACTATGACGGACCCATCGGGGAGGATGAGTAAAGGGAGGGAGTGCATAGGGGGGGGGGGGGGGTCGAGGGAAGGGATAAGAAGCAGGGGACGGAAGGTTGGTAGGAACTGATGAGGGGAAAACGTGTGGGAAGATGAGATGATAGAAAAGCTGCAACACTCAGAAAGAATTAAGAAAAAGTTATATATATCGAGAAGCAAATAAAACAGGATCTTCAAATATATGGTTATTTACATAATTTTACTTGGCACACCATACTACATATATATTTACTGAACATTTCAAACCATTTTTTTCTTCGAGGCAAGTGGCCGAGTGAGAGAGAGAGAGAGAGAGAGAGAGAGAGAGAGAGAGAGAGAGAGAGAGAGAGATATGTGGTAGCAATAAAACAACCATTCTTGCATTTGAATTCCTTTACATACAGACCCACACACTACCACACTCAACACAACTACACTACAACAACACAAACACGAACAAAAGACAGTTATCGGTGGGAGGCCCAATAACACCATCGACCCAGTGACCTTAAAACGATAAGACTGGAGACCCTTCCTTCCCTTCACCCTTAATAAAAAGGTGCAACAGGTGCGCCGGGCGGGAATAATCAGTTCAATTGGGAGACAACAGGCGTGTGAAGGGGCAACGAGGGAGGAAGGGGACGAAAGGCAGGGAGAAAGAGGAAAAGGGAGGGAGCAAGAGGACAAAAGGGAGGGAGAAAGAGGACGTAAGGGAGGGAGAAAGAGGGCAAAAGGGGGGGAGCAAGAGGACAAAAGGGAGGGAGAAAGAGGATGAAAGGGAGGGAGAAAGAGGACAAAAGGAGGGGGCAGGAGGACAAAAGGGAGGGAGCAAGAGGACAAAAGGGAGGGAGAAAGAGGACAAAAGGGAGGGAGAAAGAGGACGTAAGGGAGGGAGAAAGGGACAAAAGGGGAGGGAGCAAGAGGACAAAAGGGAGGGAGAAAGAGGACAAAAGGGAGGGAGCAAGAGGACAAAAGGGAGGGAGAAAGAGGACAAAAGGGAGGGAGAAAGAGGACGAAAGGGAGGGAGAAAGAGGACAAAAGGGAGGGAGCAGGAGGACAAAAGGGAGGGAGCAAGAGGACAAAAGGGAGGGAGAAAGAGGACAAAAGGGAGGGAGAAAGAGGACGTAAGGGAGGGAGAAAGAGGACAAAAGGGAGGGAGCAAGAGGACAAAAGGGAGGGAGAAAGAGGACGTAAGGAGGGAGAAAAGGACAAAAGGGGGGGAGAAAGAGGACAAAAGGGAGGGAGAAAGAGGACGTAAGGGAGGAGAAAGAGGCAAAAGGGAGGGGCAAGAGGACAAAAGGAGGGAGAAGAGGATGAAAGGGAGGGGGAAAAAGGCGTAAGGGGGGGAAAAAAGGGGCAAAAGGGGGGGCAAGAGGACAAAAGGGGGGAGAAAAAGGACGAA